>VNJO01008358.1:0-16771 GCA_008042535.1 Drosophila tani
TCGGCCTCGGTATACTTTTTGTTCAGCATTCCGACGAAGAGTTTCCGCTCTGCAAATACATCAGCGGAAAATGCGAAATGAAAGGAATGTTTTTCAGCGAATGCTTGCGGAAATAAACATAAAATAAATACGCGTATATATAAATATACGGGGCTGACGTAGAGTGGTAAAATTAACATAAATAACAATTGTGGGAATGTGGAGAGCCGGGTCAAGAGGTCCTGCAACTGCAAACACGGGCCTTAAAGGCCCCACCAACTTAATGAGTTGCCAATGCAGCCCAGGAACTATTATTATGGCCCGTGCGGTACTTCATTCAGGGCCGTAAAAATGTTGCCCCAACTGAGGCTGCTGACTGATTGACTAACGGACCGAATGACTGACTGACTCAGTGGCTGACTGGGCGACTGACGAAAGCCGCAAACGAAATGGTTGCCATAAAAACGGCATTAAAAACCGAGTAAATGGCTACATATGTGTGTGCCTTAACAGCTTTAAAGCTTATGGTAGGTAAAGGTAACACAGGAATAATAGGTTAGCTTATTTCAAGCTAAAAATTGAATTTAAAATTTAATTAAATATTTAAAAGAGAAGTTAAAATATGGGTTAAACGAATTTAAAGTAAGGAAAATGAGTTGCCTTTTAACTATTAATCAATTTAATTATTCCAGAAGCTCAAAAAATCTTTATTTTAATTTATGAAACTTCTAAATAATATAAAAAATAAACAGCCTATTATAGATTTTTTCATAGGAATATCATTAAAATATCATAGAGCTCCCAGCATCTCTGACTCGGCTTAAGGCCACAACAGGTGAACACAATTTTGAGGGATTTTCTTTTATGAACCCAAACCTGGCGCTTAAATTTGTTAATGAGCTACCACCAAGCGTGTTGGCTTCCACCATTTAACGATCGGCCAGCGAGCATTTAACCCGATTTGCGGAACACCCGGCGTATGAGTGATATTTTTGGTTATTTCCGATTTTTTGACTCCTCCAATCGAGGCAAGGGAGTTGCAATTAATCAGAGCATAACTTTGTAAGCAGCTGGGACCTGTAAGGGGGAGTGCAACTTTAAACTGGCACAATAAATCGCATATATATATATATCGAATATACATACATGAGATCTCCCCTTCATCGAAACGAGAACATTTGTAAAGGAAAACTTTTGCTGCACGGCAATTGTTATGCTTTATCTCGGTCCCCATGTGAAACTTTTTGGGAGCGCACATGCAAAAGACTAAAAACGCAATCGCAACAAATCGAATCAATGCAACAAGAACTGGCGAACTGCAGCAATAAGAAGGAGCAACTTTTCATTCTGCAACACTTTCGAGTACACATTCTCTTCTCCACATTCCTCTAACTGCCCCAAACTTGCCTTAAAGTTTACCCAGAGACAAAACACATACACATATGTACGCATTCTGTGAGGGGCGATTCCGAGGCGTTCTCCTTAAAACAAACTAAGCGTGCGTTCAAACCACTATTCGATACTCTAACTGATGGGGGAGTGTCGATGCGAAAATTAAGGTTGGGATTTTAAAATATTTAATAAGGTAAATTCTTCTACAAAATATTTAGTTAAAAGAGTTATTCGGCTTTTTCTAGGGGGTAAAAAGAATTATGATTTTGATCTTATAAATTCCAAGAATAAACTGCTTTAACATTTTCCTTATAAAAGCGTTTCAGTTTTTATTTGTTTATCATTTCTTATTCCATGTAAAAGAGGAAAATACAAATTTAAAAATAAAATAAGTGACACCCTTGGCTGTATTTCAATAAATTAAATTTTTAGGGCACTTGAACTTCAATATAATTCCACTTGAAAACACACCCTCTCTGGGGTTCACCGCTTTGGGCAGGGGTGTCGTAAAGTATAAATATAGAAAATTGTGTCGCTGCAAGGGAAGTGATTGGAAATTGTTGCTTTCGCCTGGAGTTGGCACCAGCAGAGGTGATCCACGGAGACCCCAAACCGAGGCACTCAGAACGCACTCAGCCTGCTTGGGGAGGGTCTTATCTCAGGTGCATTCCTTCTTCTCCTTTTTTTTTTTTGGTGTGGGGAAACTTTTTTGTGCTAAATACACAGGAAGTTATAGGTCTTTCCTGGCCCAGGTCCCAGGTCTGTTTGCAATGCACCCTCTTTCTGTCCGGAACATGTGCAAAATTTATTTGAGGTTAGTTCAGGTGCGACACAAGGAGTAACATTTTATATATTTATTGTATGGATTTGCCATTTTAAGTTGAAACTTTGCCAGCGAGAAGATACGAGTGGCATGGAAAAAGGAAAAGGGCTATGACAAAAGGAGGTTCAAACTTATTGCAGGCACCTGAGTCCCGCTCGCCCGCTCTCGAGGAGCTTGTTAAGGACCTCTTTTGTATTTGGCATCGCTGATTGGAAAGTTTTATGCGCACGTGATTTTTCAGCGCTGATAAAAGCGTGTTGGGGAAAGTCCAAGGCAGCGAAAAAAAAAAACCAAAAATATGTATAAAATCCCCAAGTATTCGCTTTTGTTCTGGCAAGTGATGTGCGTTAAATTGGTTGGCAATGGATGCTGGATAAAAAAGAAAAGAGAGTGGCCTGAATTTTGAGATTTTTTAACATAAATCTTTCTAGAGATCACTGGCTCAGGGTTGCTTAAAGTTAAATAAAGGGGGATTTAGAGAATAAAATATATCCTTAAATAGTTTCAAACGTATTAAATTGGTTATCCATTCATCAAGCAATAATACAAATCCCGAGTCCCATTTTAATGGCGGAAAACCCACTGGTTCATTAAGGGTTATGGCCCATTTGCATTGGTTTTTCGTGGCTGCCATTCCGGTGCAATCTCCGCATTAATTCAGCTCTAGGCAGTTTATCATTTTCACCTTTTTCGGAGGCCGCGGCCTGGAAACTGTCGCCAAATGGAAGGAATCTCATTTAAGTGGAGTCACTGCCTCTCAGTTCGTAGTTCCCAGACTCCCAGCCTCCCATCATCCCAGCCTCCCAGTGCATCTCTCTGTCATTCCTTTGGGCCATTACAGTTGCAGAAATTGCAATTTCACGACAATTACCACAAATTGGTTTCCTCAACTGGCTGGGCGAACATTTTCGTTTCGTTTGGTCTCGTCCTTCGTCCTTCGTCTTTCGTGCCTTCCGCCTTACAATTATGCAGGAAAGTTACGCCCACCGCACCCCAAGGATTTTTCAGGAGCGGCGGCGGGAGGGCAGGTCCTTCCGCTTGTGGCATATGCATTGTAAGTTCATCCTTGGAAGCCAACTCTGCCATATGATGTCGTTAACTGTCTTAAGATTTATATGCACAGTCAAAAGCGGAAACTGCACTTTCCTCCTTGTCCCTTTTTGCCTCCCCCAGGATGTCCTCATATATTTCAGTTCACACTTGAGACATCAACTTTTGTGTCAAGTTGGTTTCTGGCCTTCTGCTTCCCCCGAAAAATTTTCGGGCCCCGGGCAAAGTTTGTCATGTGCATAATTTACTTTTTCCACACACGCATTACGGATCTCCCTTATCTTATTAGAGTTTTTCTGTGGAGTCAGCCAGGCATTAGATTGCATTCAATTTGCCCCGCAATTTAATTGCTCTCGCCTCTCGCAAAAATCCTTCGGCAGCCCGTAATTATTTACACAGTTGTGTTTGTTTGCCATAAACAAATTAAGCGCCTAGTGCGAATGAATGTTTACAAGCTAAGCTGCAAGGATTCTGAAATATATGTAAATGTACTACACATGATATGCACTTAGGCGTGTCGAGAAGATTGTCAAGTCAATTGCGGTTTCTAGGTGTTTAGATACTCTTTTTAATAAAGAGAACATATATTGGCCTATATATATATAAAATTAATAAATAAATATAAGCAACTTCAGAATTTTTCTGGTTTACTCATAACTATATACTATCAGAAATGTCAGAATAGTAAATATTTTATGTTGCCTTTTATAAATAATTTTCTTTTTTAGCTGAAAGAAGGTTCAGATCAATAATAGGAATAATTTTACTTGCAGTACATCAATTCCTTTATTTCTTATGATTTATTAAATGATTTATTCACACAAATTTAATTTATTTTGCAGAAATATATTCCCTCCATCATGTAATATATTATTAAATTCAGGGAGTCTTAAATAGAGTTCCCTAAAAAATATTTTGGGTTACCTATCACACATTTATAGCTTCAGCTTCTACCTTAAATAGTTCGTAACATTCCTCGTAACTAATCTCCTCAAGATTTTCCCTCATCTAACCATAGAGTAAGCCGCAAACAAAAGTCAAACGCATTAACTTGAACAATTGAAACCATGCAAACGAATGAAGCGCATAAAACTTTGCCACATCGAAAGTTGGGGGAAAATTCCGCCCCGAGGACTGTCAGCTGAGATTTGCATACATGCTCGTGTCTCGGATGGAGTCGAGGTTGCTACTAATGCGAAGAACATTAAAACGAGGACGAGCAGGAGCGCAAGGGATAAATGTTAAACATGCCAGCCAGATTTATACAATAACACAGACATTCATATCGCACTCGCATTCGGATTCGGAATCGGATTCGGATTCGGATCCGGCATTCCAATTGGAGGATGAGGACATTATTCAAAGTGTGGCCGGGGGCTAAAGAGAAGCTGTAAAGTAATACATATGTAAAAACAGATGTGAACAAGTTAGCTAATGGCTATGGCTCCCACTCTTCCGCCCCCCTTTTTGCCATAAATACCACACACCGTCAGCACTTGGAATTATTATTCGTATATTTGACTTACGGTTGCAATTTTGTGGCAACTGATTTTTAGTTTCATTTTCCTTGGGCAGTTTTCACATTAATTTGGAATGGCTTAGTTTTATCGCAAATAAATAAATCTTGAATTAATTAAGGCACATTATGTGTAGGCAGAGCTTGTCTCAGACAGAAACTAATCACATTTTAAGCTACTTAGGCAGCATCTCCTCGTCTATCAGGTTTCAATTAAAATTTTGCATAAAACATTGACAGCAAAAGCGAAGAGGATAAGTGGAGGAGTCGGCCTGCAGGATATTTCACTTCGGGATGCTACTGCCATCTCCCAAAACATTTAACGTTTTCAATTATAACATAAACACTCGAATAACACTGTGCATATTACAATGAAAAGTCAGGGGAAAGTCTTCTGGGCTACACTGTGAGTTAAATGTAAACTATAAATTGGGAAAAGGTAGCTTAATTAATATTTATAAATAAAATCCTTTTTATCACTGAAAGTTTAAAATGTATGTGAAAGAATCAGGTTAAGTCATTTATTTTTTTTCCACTGATAGTATGCCTGTGTCCTTGCTCCAGCTGTTGTTTTTACTGTGTGTATACTGTACAGATTAAGCGCTGAGAGCACACAGGCCTGATAAATGAAAATGCCAGGCACACATGTGCAACACCAACACCAACACCAGCAGCAGCGGCAGCAACATCACGGCAGCAATTTGAAGTGCTGCACGAGTTGGAGGCAACTTTTCGCATATTTGTATCTGTTTGTGTTGTTAAGTAGTTTGGGCGCTTCCAACTCGCAGTCTCAGCTGCATAAATATTTATTGCAGAAAATTCATGTGTGCCGTGGAAGGCGCATATTTCCATAGCATACTTTCGGACGGGGAGAGAGCTCTCATAATTAATTTAAAGCCCCGGCAATCGAGTAAAAAAACGTGGAAAAAAATTGTTGTAAACTGCTGAAATTATGATGCTCATTGCCCGGCTATCAAAATGCACTAAAATGGGAATTACATACTCCCGTATGGGACGGAGTTTATGGCCCGGCTCCGGCCCACACGGGGGGCCAGACCAACTTATTGCGGTGCAGGAAATTTTTATGTTTTAATTCAATTAAGCTCCCTTGGAAAGAGAGCGCCAAAGGAAAACCTCTGTGGGCGACGCATTTAATGCGCACAAATTTTCGACATTTCTTTCCCGCTCTCTTTGGCGCTCTGCTCTGCGCAACATATTTGCATAATTTCGCAATAATTGACAAGCGGAAAATGGCGATGCGGAAGCGGAAATTAAAATGGAATTTTCAACTAAATTTTTCCCCTTTTTTTGCCAGACACAGTGACGCTTTGCAAAGAATAATTATGTGCATGTAATTAATTTCGAAACAAGAAAGGAAACTTCTGGAGCTAGGAATAGTTAGGGTTCATGTGAAATACTGGGAGATAAATGCTGGAAATAATATTTCTTAATATAAAAAACTTAATTCAAGTAAGAAAGTCTGAGGAAAAAAAAATATAAAAAAATTAAATGCACTGTTCTGTCAACAATTTCCCCTGTACTTCCTTTAAAATTCCCTGACAATTGTCTGCTTTTGTACAATTTAGTAGAATTTTAAGTGTCGCTTCAAAAACACTACAACGAACAATCCCTTTGCCGGCTCCGTAATTTCCCAAGCCGCAAATACAATTAACCGTCATAAAAGCTAATGACATTCGCTTTGGCAACCACTGCGACAAATGAACGAAATCATTATAATCGTCCTGCCCCCAGAACCAATCCCAAACCAGTCCAATCCCCCAGGGATCCCCAGCACCATCCAATTCCCTGACCAATGACTTCGTTGACAGAAGCAGGAGCCGGAGCAGGAGCTGGAGGATCCCTGGGCACGTTTCGATTACGTTGCCAACACTTCCGGCCCGCGAGCGCCACAATTTCCGCTGCAGCGTCGGCGAAAAGGGGGATCCCTAAAGATGAAGGGGTTGCAATAGGCAAACTGCCAGCAGCCAAAAGGGGGGCCTGGGCTGGGAATTATTGGGAGGGGAGGTTGCTCATTTTTGCCATCCGCTTGAAGGGTTCATTTGTGTGTTATACGAGCAATATATCGTGTCTCGTGCTCTTTTTTTTAGGTCTTTTCAGAAGGGTGTTTTGATATTTTAAAACGCCGAGAAAATAAAAATATCCTTTAAAATTTTCTAGATTTTTCCAAAAAAAAGCATTACAAAATGTTTTCAGAGAGCCATGGGAAAAGCAATAAAAATATATTCATTTAGTAAAAATAAAGGAAAAAAATAATGGCCATTTTTATATATGAACTTTATTTGTGTCATTAAGTTTTAAAAATTAGCTTGCAATCTATTAATTAGATATTTAATGTATCTTAAGAGTATCTAAACTTTCGGTTTCTAAAGAAAGCTCACTCTTTTTTGTTTCAATTCGGTTTTTTATTTTTGTAGCCATTCGATGACCGCTTCTGGCTGCCTTTGTGCTCCTCATTCAATTACCGCTGCCAGCGGCTATTCCTATTCTAATGTTTTCCATCCCATTTTCCCCTTTCCATTTGCTGATGTTCTCAAGTGCTTCACTGGCAACTTGCCCTGAAGATGGGAAATTCTTCTTGAAACGGGGGAAAGCGGAGATCTCGAGCGATGAAGGCGGAACAAAGCTAAAAGTGCAATGCAAAAAGGGGACTGTTTTTCCCCCCACTCCAGTCCATAAACATATTTTTTCTAATATTTTCCTATTGCTTCTATATTATTTTTTATGTATCAACATCTTTCCTAAGTTCTTGGCAAGCGAATCCACTTGGAGATTGTTGAAATTGAACTACAAAGAGGTTGCAGTCTCGAGTGGAACATGGAAATGACTTAATGAAAAACCACTTGAGCAATATCAATCAGCTAAATGTGCGTCTGCCTTTGGATTTTCCTCTGGAAATTCTGCATTTTATTTTAGCTTACTAATTGACAACATAATCAAGAATTAAAATGTCAGCTATAAATGCAACGGGAAAATTGTGTACACAGAACGAGTGCGTTTGGTTACAAATATACTAATTACATTGGATTTTATTTAATTAGGTTACCAAGCTTAATTCTTGTTTTATCTTATAATTATATTTATTTAAATATTGGCTTAGTAAATTGCTATCCAAATTGAACTTTATATTAAAACACATTATATTTTCTTTCTCTGCATTCTAAAAATTGCAACTTTGGACAGACCAAAGCCAGATACAAAATTCCAAATATTCTGACAGGTTGAGCTGGTCTGGCTGGCTGCATCTACGCTAGATGATTAATTTGAGTCTTGAATTCAAAATTCAAACTGAAATTACGTTTTTTGTCGTTCTCCCATTATTTGCAGGTCGGCTTCGGTCTCCGGCAAACTGGTTCTATGACGCACGTGCTCCTGAGACAATAAACGTTTCTGTTTTCGTGGTTATTGTTCGGGAGGGGGCGTTCGCTCAGGCACTCGTAAGATACATTTTGACGTCGTATCTTATGTCACTTTATCTCGCATGCCTTGCTGCACATTTAATCTCGCAGATACTCTGCACTCCCCGAACTCCCGAGGTGTCTCTGCATATTTGTGGCTGCGAGATGTCACGTCAAAGGTAATTTTGATTGCCAGTCAGTCAGTCAGTCAGCCAGGCAGTCAGCATCTCTGGAAGTGCCAGCAACTTGCTCAAATCTTCAGCTCGACACACTCGTAAAATACCTCAACTTGTCCCTCGTTCTTTGAGCTGCGTTTTGTTTTTCATATTTTTTTAACTTGCCTCAAAATGCGCTTTGCATAATAATCAGTTGGGAATCTTTGGTGAGCAGACAGCAGGTGGAGTTAGGTGATTACTTTGGTGGTGATTAGGGTGAGGGAGTGCTTGTAATAGGCAGGCTTTCAACTTAATGCTGAGGTAATATTGGGTATTGGGTATGGAAATAATAGGTTTGAAGGTATGTAGCTTATGGAGAAAATTAGGTATCACCAACTCTTTCAAACCCATTGCTTATTATTAAAACATAGCTTCTAACTTAAAATAACCTTTACCCTATTCATATGTACAACATTTTTGGGATAAATTTAATGGGATAATAAAAGCAGCCTTTTATTCTTAACAGAAAATCTGCTTTTCAGCTTGACTGTCTTTAATTTAAAATTAAAAGCCGATATATAAACTCTAAATTTCTGTCTTGGCCACAAATACCATTTCGATTGCCTGTAATCCTGCTTGGCTAGCCATCTCTTTATCCTCCGCCACATATTATCAATTTAGGCTTATAAGGAATTCCCCTCGCATTCTAGGCTCCCAGACCTAATTAGCTTAAAATTCCTCAAGCGGAATTTATCTTCCATGTGCGCCAGGATCTTACTGCCAAAGAGGAAGGCTCCTCCTCTAGGCAAAGGATAAACTTGTGTACTCTGCACATAAATGTGTTTAAATATAATATACAGAGATACTTCCACGCCCGATCGCTCAAATAAATAGGCAATAAATGGGAGTTTGCCAGCAAATATTCTTATCGTTCGCATTTTCCAGGGGCTGCAAAGTTTGATTACCGATTGTTTTGAGTTTGCTTTGGTTTGGGGCTCATGTAAATATATGCAGATGCGACACTCAGATTTCCAGTGTATCTGTTTGAGTTGTTCCCCTATTGTTAAACCTTACACTGGGATTAAGGATTTATTAAATTAAATATAATCTTTAACCATGGTTAAATTTGGGAGTTCGGAACTCCTTAACTCTTGCTTTTATTTATTTCTCATTTTAGGGTGGAATTTTATAAATTAAAGTTCCAAGAAGTGTAGGTTTGAGATTAGAATTTTTTGTTTATTTTTACATTTAAAAGCTATCAAGTGAAGAATTAATTATTTAACGCTTATATGCTCTCATATATTAATCTGTTTCTATTTAAGTTCTGTTCAATTAATGTATAAATTCAAGTATAGAATTTTGTTTTCTGTGCACACACATCCGATTCAATTGATTACGTATTCCGCATTGTTGTGTATTTGTCGCGACAGAATTTCATTTCGTTCTTATGGGACCCTCAGTCGATCATGGGTCCCATTGAACTAACCTCCCCTTGATGCCTCCTCTGTGGCCCCCTTAACCCCGTCGGTGGCCCCTCTTAACCCATCGCTGCCATTGAACTGTAACGCATTCGGCTTTGTCTATGCAAAATGGTTGCTGCTGCTGCTGCTGCTGCTCATTCTGTGGTGTTTCGTCGGAACTCGTCTGTTGTTCAACTTTTTGGTCACTTGTCGATGTTTGATTTTCTGAATGGTCTCGGGGTTTCCCCGGAAAAAAATGGGAGGGCGGCGGCAGCGGAACTGGGCGTGGTTAGGCCAATTGTCAAATGGCTAAGAGTTCGCCCGATATTAGCTGGCAAACCAATTGAGCTTTGGGAGCTGTGAGAGTTACACATAGGAAAAGGAGTTTTGAAATAAAAACTATTAGTATTTTCGAGAAAACAAATAAATCCTAAGCTTAAATAAAATTTCTTTAAAAAAAACATTAAAGCAAGCAGTTTTAAAAGTAATTTCTGATTAAAATTGATTACTTCCCCTTTAATTTTAAGCTATTTTAAGATAAATTAATTGTAAGATCTAGTTTCTACTTTTTCTTGAAGATACTAAAGATTTAGATGCCTGTTATCTTTATATATTATTTAAGTTAACCCCAAAATATAGTTTTATCTAAGTAAAATCTGCTCTTTCCTTATCCCTTACTCTATATACATATATTCTATATTCCAATTTTTCGTTTCTCTGTCATTCCCCGAATTTGCTTTTTGTGAGCTTCTAGAAAGCAGACGAGACGTGTTACCTCAGTGTTTGGGGAATTGCAGTCTTGTGTTCTTCCCCTTAACTCTCTTTCTCCCAAAAATTAGGACCCCCTTTTAACCCATCAATTCACGGCGCATGACTTGCATATTTATGCGATATATGCGAAATGAATTGTTGACTTCAACTCTGCCGTCCCGTCCCGTCCCGTCCGACTTCGAAGCGGACCAGAAAAGCAGTTGATAAATTAGCAGCTAAAAGGGAAACCAACTAGCACAGCACACGAAAAAAAAGAAGAGAACAGAGCCGAACAAACGGTGGAGAAAAAACTATAAATAAATAAAGTGCATGTATTTGGAAAGCAATTCGATGCAGGCGAGCGACGAAACGAACGGAAAATAATAATTTTACGGCGAGATCAAGTGACTCAGGGACTGGGGGGCGGTACCCAGAAAAAGGGGGCGGGCGGGTAAGCCAAAATGGCTGTCAGTCAAAAGTGAAGTGTAACAGCTGTGTGTGAGTGTGTTACATAAGGTTGTGGGTTTCAGAATTTGCGGCAATGCATTATAAATGTATTTTCTTCCTCAGGCTGAAAGGAAAATAGTGGGAATAAACCGAAAGGTTTGGTCTGAAAACGTAGTATTTAAGCTTTATATTTTATATAAAATAAATAAATAGGCCAAACTTAATTACAGTAAAATAATCTACTTAGTTATTCATTTTTTTTTTCTGAAAAATATCTATTTTTGAAAAGGATTTTTAGAGCTATTGCATAGTTTTCACCTAGAAATGAATTATTTCATGAACCAATGTTTTTGCCCATTTTTCATAGAAAATAAACTTTTTTTATAATATTTTAAATATAAACAAGACAAAATTAAGTTTTTCTTTCTTGAGTGCATTCTCCCTTCTTAACGTGTGCAAATGCGTTAACATAAATGTAACACGTTTCGTTGTGGTAGCAACAACTGCAACAGCGACTATCCACATGTCACGTAGCTTTTGCATGCCGGCGACAGAATTGAAAACCCCAGACCCCAAGAAGTCTTGTGACCCAAGAAGCTGTCACATCAAAAAGGACCAGACAGGAAACATCGGAGGAAACAAGATGGAGCAGGAGAAGGAAATATAAAGAATTTAATTCACCATCGTAGTTATTGTTAGATCTTACAAAATATTCTAAACCATATACAGCCCACTGGTGGAAGCTAAAAATATAAACCCTAAGAAGCCATACATTTTGTAGATATTTCCAGTCACTAGTTGATTAAATCTTTAGCATGGGTTTGCTAATTAACGAGTCATGAAATCGCTGATGAAGTTATGCAACATAGAAACGAACTTGAATTAATGGAGATTGGAGAGGAAAAGAAATACATGAAAATCAGCAAAATAACGAAGCCTATAGGTTCTTCTGTAGAAATTAAAGAATTATTTACCAAATGGAATATAATTATTTTTCTTTACCGAAATGTACAGAAATTCATTAGATAAAACACAAGGGTAGCATTTGAGCTACAACATATAATTTGCGCATATAATTTCATTATAAAATTCTACCGCTCCGCACTCAATTCTCCTTCTTCTGGGACTTCCTCTTATAACACTGCACGTAGAAGTTGGCGAACATGATGAACATGACCGCTGAGGTGCAGCTGAAGAGGTAGGTCATTCCCTGAGAGGCTTTGCAGTCGGGCTGGAAGGCGGTGTAGGCGCAGTGAGAGAACACGATGACGAACTGCATCATCTGGAGCAGGGTGAGGTACTTCTTCCAGCGCACCTGATTGCCCGCAATGGCGGAGTAGTAGTAGCAATACATGGCCACGTGGACGATGACATTGAAGGTGCACAGGAAGAACAGGTGGCCCCCGTAGCCTTGGAAACGGATGATCAAGTAGCCAGCAGTCGGCATCAGGACGTGATGGAACACATGCAAAAAGGTTATCTGCTGATACTTCTTGCGAAGCACACAGAAGAAAGTATCCAGGAGGTCCACGATCTTGTTGATGTAGTAAGCGTAGGCAATGGTGCGTTCCCAATGCTTCAGGGGGTGGTCCTGCGGCAGGACCGTCATACAGCTGAATTTATAGGGCCGGAACGCGAACATGAAATAGAGTCCCGGCAAGAGCATCGTTATGTTGTAGAAAATCTGGAACATGTTGTAGCACCTGAGAACTCCATCTAGCTTGTACGGCTCGCGGTGCTTCATGAACTTCTTGCCGGCCTTGAAGATGACCAGCAGGTAGGCCGCCACGATGATCAGGATGGGGCCGGGCCCAGTGGCCAACGGCAGCTGCTTCGAGTCGGCATAGGGAGTCGTCCGGAATATCTCGAACATTTTGCTAACACCGGCTAGCTCCATCTTTGTATTTTACTTTGAGTTGTCCGATTTGAAAGGCGAGTATTGACAGAGGCACAGAGGCCTGCTTGATATATTACATTTGAATTAGTCATTTATGTATTTTTAAGGAGAAGAATAGTCAATAATAACTCTTTACTGCACATTATTTTTTTAAATACACTCACCAGTAACTCAATAAAAATAATACAACTTCCTAAAAAACGAGGAAAAACCCAATGACAGTTTTCATCCAATGTTTCCCAGCTTCCTCTCAGCCACTCACGCCCCTTTAGTTTTTGTATCCCTTTTTGCAAGGGAGTTCAAAAGTCCCTTGACAAAGCTAAAATTTAATTAGCCGCCCAGCAAGTGGCGTTTGCAAATGAAATTACACAAACACACCCCCGCCACCCGCACACACTCCCCCGGCGTCCCTCACATTGGTTTAACATTTAGCCACTTGGCGCGAAAAGGAAATAAAATACACGACAATCCAACAAAAGCGGACAAGGGGGAAACACAAAAACAGCAAAAAAAAACGCAACTTGCATCGAAACATGAAACTCCCCGCTTTACATCCTCGTGCTTTCTCCGGAAAATTGCTGTGTGCTGTGCTGGCGCCCTCTGGCGGGCGGGGTCCACAGCCCACCCGCCTGGCTTTGTAATCCTCGCGAGCTTCACAATAAACACGAAAATATAATTTGCAGCGTTTTTGCAGGCGACGCGCTTCCGCTGCCAAAGCGCAGAAACGCAATGAGTTTTAGACAATAGATGTTACAGTGAAGGGTCATTAAGAGCAACGCGTTGAAAGGATTTTTGTTTATAGAATATTATGTAGTTAATGCAATTTTTATAGAAGTTGTGCCTTTCGAACTTGAACTTAAGATAAGTGACACAGTTTGTTTAAATCGAAACTGAACAATTAAATATATATATTTTTTGTTCAAATATTTTCTAATATAATATATTTTAAGGTCTTTAGGATTGTTTATATATCACCTAGTGGTTTTCCTGGGAAAAGGGCTAGAAACAGACGGAACATGTGAAATTTCCAAACACTTCCAAATCAATTCTAATATTAAAAGCATGTTAAGGACACTAATTAAATATCCTTGTAACTCTCTCAATAATCACATAATTTTGTTAGCCCAAAGATTAACTCATATTAATTTTAAAAACCCATCATAAGGCCACCCCACTGTACTCGGGTACCGAGGGGTTAGCCCCGTGCTAGTAACACTAATTACCTGGAACTAAATATGGCGCCGGATTCGGTGGCGGCAGCCAATACGTTGCCGTTATCGCCGGATACAACTGATGGCCATTTGTGGTCATGTTTGTGGACATGCCCGTGGACGGGTGTTGGGGGTTGCCGGCATGATGATGGTACTGATGGTGCAGGGGCGGCGGTGGCGAGTGCTGCTGATGATGTGGCGGCGAGGAGTCCGCGGAGGAGGAGCTCCCAGAGCTTAGCTTGTTGCTGTAGCGGACGATGATGTTGTTGTTGTTGTTATTGTTACTGGGCGGCGGAGATCCTCCTCCTCCGCCTCCTGCTTGGACTTTGGCCAGTAGGGGGCGCTGGTCGCCATTTCCAGTTGCATTCCCATTTCCATTTCCGCTTCCGTTGATATTGTTGTTTAAGGAATTGCCAGTGCACTCCATGATATTTGGATTTTTCATTTTATTTATTGGTCGCTGGTTGGCGCCAACCACACGCACGAGGGGCGAGGAAAAAAAAAGAGTCCGTCGTATTTTTCGATTTAGCTAAAACTTGGATTTGCTGGTTTATGGGCCTCCTGGGCTATATTAAAAACGAATACCAATATTTTATTTGTATTTATTTTAGCACAAGGGCTGCCATTAAAATGCCACAATTATTCACTTGTGCATAATTTGAATTTTATTTGCCGCACACACACACACAACACACACGCGTTGATATTTCACTCGATTTTTTTAGGACAGCGCTTTACGGGCTGCCATTTTTGTATAACTAATTAATTTGCCATACTGTCCGGCGAGTGCAGTTAGCCTTTTTGCAATAACGCAATATTTTTTACGATTTTTATTGGCATTCTGTGTTATTTACTTTCAATTTGTTGCACATCCCCCATATCGCTATATCGCTAATGGCCCAGACATGACCCGACCGTACAGGCTGTCCATACAGATGGACGATATTTGTTTTTATCGTTACGATTATTATGGCGATCACATAGCGCAGTTATTTGATTTTGCATTTAATGTCCGCTAAGGAGCCCCGCAAACGATATTAAAATCAGCGAAAAAATCACAACAAATAAACAACAAAATTATTTAATCCATCCAGCTTTCGCTTAAACAATTTTTATTGGCCAAACCATATTTTTTTCGAGAGAGATATCATTATGGAGAATGGTTATAATAAAATTCATCCAAAAGAAATGTAATCTATTTTTTTCCAGTATATGTAAACAGCCTTGGGAAGGTTTTTAGTACGTTAAAATATTTCCAACTTAGCACTAAGCCACTCCCATCTGCTGGGCTTTCTACCTTTCTGTGTACATAACACCTGTGCGAAGCTCTAATCAGCTTGAATGGAGTTTTAAAGAAACGAATGTCTGTGTTTATACAATAAATGAGAAGCAGAGAGGGAGAGGCGGAGAACTCAGTGTAAATAGTTGGTAACTCGAGTCCCATGTGGGGAGTTTTGAGCTGGAAAACTAAACAAGCCGACAACTGTTCGACACCTAAACATATACGGACAATATGAAATTGTGAAATTTGATGCTTATTTATCCAGCCACAGCAACAACTCTAAAGTTGACTCTAAAGTTTGGTTTATTTCAATGTGAAATTCCGTCTCAAAGTATCGGATATAGCTTGGGTCTGGTGTTATTTATAATACTCTATTATAACTCGAATACTTTCTTATGCACATATTTATTTAATATGTAAATTCTTAACGAACAATATAATATAATTTTTAGCATGGAATATGGTAAAAAGTTTATTAAAAACTCATTTTATTGCGCCTAGTTTTGATCGAAAAATTAGAGAATGCAATATTCTCAAAAAAAAACAGCCTTAATTTTCTGGAAAAATACTTGATTTAAATTCTTTGAAGACTCGTCTTAATATGGTATTTCAATAAGTTCATAATTTGCCTCCAATGGCTCGAGTGCTTTTGCCAATTTCATGTGAAATTTGAATATTTTTTTGGGGAGTGCTCGTATTTTCTAATTTAGCCAGCTTTTCCTCTAGCCTTTCCCCCGCTCTCTCCCCCCTCCACCTGCCTCCATTTGTCTATTTTCAATTTCTTGTGACCCAACTAAAATTGACGTTTGCCAGTCTATTGACAGACTGCCTAAAGAAGACGATGATGACGACGATGATGGGCTGGGATGAGATGATGATGCTGAGGCCGATGTCGGAGCTGATGGCTTCTTGTTTGTACATGGCCAACATATAGACATAAATATGCGTAAATAGACAAGTTCCCCCGGTGCCTTTCCCCATCCCTCATCGGGGAATGTAACTCAGAAGAAAGTGCAAATATTGACGAGAGTTTCCATTTTGCAGGTGGCCCGAAGTGGAACAGTTTTCTGTTTTCTGTCAGTGGAGAGTTGCGACATATGCTAAACCAATTGATTCGTCGCCCCGACATCTATAACTATATAGAGTGTGCCTATATAATATGTGTCCGTCCACGTGGGTACATTTTCTGTGACATTTTCGTAATCACTTTGTTAACGCTTCGCTGGGCCCTCCACGAATTCAAATTGCGGCATAATTTTTCTAAGTGGCCTGCAGTTTGGAACTTGGAAAATTTTCCCCACTCAAAGCATATTTACCTGTGCTGTTTTCTTTCTAACCCACATTTTGAAAACTTTGTTAGCTATCTGGGCTTGACAACAAGCAGCTCGGCTCG
>VNJO01008358.1:17159-52544 GCA_008042535.1 Drosophila tani
TACTTGTAAGAGAATATAATATAAAACATAAAATATATGTAAGAACTTAAAAAATAATGGTTTTTAATTTTATATCAAAGATAGGAACACAAATTATATAAAGTTATTACTTGTAATAATTTATTTTTAGTAAATATGTCACCAAAATACTTTAGCTGGCAAATTGATCTCGTAAATCAGTTAAGCTCTGCCTACTTTTCCATTTATTTAAATATTTTTAAGTTCCTTGAAAACTGAATTCCTCATTTCGGACTCTTGACGAGCCGTTGACATTTTGTATTTAATACGACCTGCACTCAGTGTCTTATTTTCCCGTGAGGTTCGCCTCGTGTGAGGCTCCTCAAAAATGAAAAGCGAAAGAAAATTTGACAACTGACAATTTCCGTTTGTTGACTTCTTCGTTTTCGCCTTTGAGTGATTATTTTCTCCCCTTTCAATGATTCATTTTCGTTTTTCGAAAAATCATTACGTGAGTGGAAAATGTGGGGATTACAATGATCCCAAAACACTTGTTCTTTTGGGCACATTGTATATGTAGATATACATATACATTTTATTTAGCTAAATGGGATGCTGAGCTAAGGTCTGAAGGTTAACCTTGCCGGTGAGAGGTCGAGATGGTGACGAGGGCGACGAGGGCGATGAGGTGCTGCTGCTGGGGCAGAGCTCATCGACAGCCGCGGATGAAGGCTATTTATATGGCCCGGCGGCACACCTAGTTCCAAGCTCACACACTCGAGTCACTCGGCCGGAACGCCAATTGGATCGGAAATCGCCTTTTGTCTGTTATATTTGCCAACCTAAATATATATATATATATTGGCTGTTCCGAACCCCAAACCTTTTCCCCTAGCATTTTTTTTAGAGCTTCCCCTCGGAGCCCATCATCAGCTGTTCTGTATTCACAGTGGATTCAATTATTTTCAACACGATTACCAGGGGCTTATTTTCACAGGTAAATAGAGTTAGGCAACAAGTTCATGAGATATATAACAGCAGTGAAAAGTGGCTATAAAGGAAAGTGTACAAAAATGTATCTAAGAAATTAATTTTGAGGAGAAATGCAAATCATAAGGTTAATTTCTTAGCAAAGGAGCCTTTTCCTATCACCAGTATTAACCGGAAAATCTAAAAAAATAATATTCTTCTTTGTTAATTCATCTAAGCATTTTCCATCATAAGTATTAAATAATTAATGCTCATTTTTACAAATCCTAATTTTTGTAAATTGTTTTTTATAGAGTGAAATTCTACAAATAATTCTCCAGTCAAAGAAGAAAAGTGCCTTTTTTAAGCTATATTTCTAAATCGAATTATAGGAGCAGTGTTCCATTAATTCTTTTAAATAATTGTTTTTGTATTCCCTGAAATGTTTTCTGTTTTATTTCCTTAACAAATATCTTTCTAAATTAGTTTACACTGTGCTTTCCAGTACCGAACCAAGCAAAGTTCTTATCGTACGCTAATTATGCAAATGCTATGTGCATTTCAAAGCCTCATTTACACACATTCGAAAAAACCGCTTAATTTGCGTATTCTTTCCGATTTTTCACTGACTGCAAGTCGAGGCCCGAGTATCTTCGTGTCCGACAAATACACCTGGGAATCGATCGCGCGTCTTGAACTTCAACTTTGACACGCGCGTGCGCATCTGGCTGTAATTTCCGTCTGGCTCCACAAATCGCTCTTATATTCTGTTTGCCCGATTTCAGCGACGACACGTCTCCGATTTTGAGAGTATCTGTTAGATACTAGACTAGGGAATTTCGACGATTTGTCGCTGGTATTTTTTTGTTTCGGGTTTTTTGTGTGTGTATTTTGTCCGCAGTCGATCCGAAAACGCGACTGATGTCTGGGCGATTGAGTGACAAACTGCTGGCGACGCTTATTTTTTCGCTGCCGTTTTTGCGCTTCGTTCTGCGGTTTATTTTACTTGATTTTTGTTGCTATAGCTCGTAGTTGTGGCTGTAGTTGTATCGCGTATGTACTTTAGCCATTGTGTGCTCAGTACTCGGTACTCAGTACTCAGTTCACGATGAGCCGCATGGCGACGTCAACGGCAATAGCAACAGCAACAGAAGCGAACCGTTCGAATACAAAAAAATATTATCATTATTGTCGATGCCATTCGGCTTTGTGTCAAAATGGCAATAAGAAAAGCGTGCTGGCTTCGAAATTGTGCTTGGGAAATGGGAAAATTATGAAGATTGAGTGAATCTTTAAAGTGGAGTTGTAGGAAATGTTTAAGGAGTTTGTTTAGGAAGTAAAGTAAGACTAGGTTTTTAAAACATGTATTATTTCCTTAAGATCTATACATCTTTAAATCTTTAAATTTCTTCCAAAATACTCTAAGTAAAAACCCATAAGATACTTCCTATATCTCAACTTCAATCCGGATTTCTGAGAATGGTTTCCCATTTCTCAGCGGAATCAGCCGTTGCATATGTTTCACGTTTAACTCGTATATATTCTTAAATATTTCCATAAACACTCATATTCCTCGGTGACGGAACCTTTACCTGAAAGAGGCCTTCGGTTTGGGGTCTGGGTTTTTGTTTATTTTCGTTTCGTTTCGCATTTCAGCCAGCCAGTGACAGTCCGTCACATTCACGGCGGTTGTTTAATTTATCAGTTAACAGCTTAGAGCTAAAAGCTGGGCAGCAGAAAATTGTAAACACTTTTGGTCAGCTGACCCTTGAAGAGGTAGACTTACAATAAATAATCAATGGAAGTTCTCAAAAAAATATCTCGAATAAATAGATAAATCTGGAGATATGGCGCCACTGATGCCCTTCTTATCGCACTGGTTCTGTGAATGGTAAATTTAATTAAAACCGAATGGAAAACAAAACCAAAACCGAGCCATATGCCGCCGCCGCAACAAGTGCTGGTCTGGGGGGCGGAATTATAAAACAATACGCCCCCTAATTACGGAGATACAGATGCAGATACAATGGGGGAAAGAACACTTGAAAAGAACAGACGACGCACAGGCAATTTTCGATAATTGAAAATAATAATTAAAATTCCCTGATTGAAGGGAGAGGCACAACAAGAGCAGAAATAATAAAAGCGAGGATCGCCGGCTGACGTCCACAATTGGAGTGAAAGATGGCCATAAAGGCCGGCACAACTGCAGGGCATACATAATACGATTTGTAGCTGTTAGTATGCAAAACACGTCGCCCGCTCCTCGGTTCCTTTGGTTCTTTTGGGTCATAGAGCCCGTTAGCCGTATTTGTCCAGTCAGTAGTCATCATGGAATCGGTTGTCACATCACATTCCCCCATTTCCATAGAATTTATAGCCCCCCTTCGGCGCCCCTCTGCCCGCTTTGGGCGTGCGTGATTTCTTCAATTAATTGTTGTCTCCGGCTCTCGGCCCTCGGCTGCCTGCCAAGAACTTCGAACGTTGCACAATGTCGTTCTCGACAGCACTTTTTTTTCCCATCATTGTCTACACCTAATTGGAAGACCAATGAAGAACTTGCCGGTCCATTGTGTCCGCCACAAACAGCCACAAAGGCCCATGAAAATATGCATAATTCTAACAGTTCAAACAATGACAATTGTCAAGGTATTGCAATTCATTCTGCAAAGGCAAAGGGTTTTTGTGCAATATGAGTTGCCTAAGAAATGCAGTAAGTGATTGAACGAAGAGTTTATTAATTATGAAAGAAGATTGATAAGAAGTCGGAGTTCAGGAAAAGAGGCATTTTGAGTACCTTAATAGAGTAAAGAATTATTAAATATTATTTAAAAGGGAAATCAATCTCGGAAAAGTAGTTCTAAAATCTTTCAAGCAACTCATATTGGCTTATAATCTATTTAGAGATAGCAGAAACCTCTTAATTGCTTAATAAATGTCTGGCAAACAAAAAGTAAAGTCGACTAGAGATCTTAAGTAGCTAACTGGTTTTGCACTCGTTCGAAATAGCTCAAAAGAAACGGCCTGCAGAGAGACGCTATTCCCTGACTAAAACGCAGGCTAGATCAATCTACTTTAAGTCTCATTGCAGCTATAAACCAACTTTGCAATGAATCTCCTTCTTCCTCTCTATGGCTCCTTTCATGCCGCTTGCCATTTTGGCTCACAAATCTAGCAATTATTCACATATTTCAATTACCGCTCGTCAAGCGTAAGAAATGTCTTGTGCCACACATGACAAACTGCAGCTGCAAGTGCAACTGCGAAATGCCACTGCGAAAATGCAACTGCAGTTGCCACACAGAATGCAACGCACTTTCAACACGCAACCTAGGAAAATTTCACCGATTCCGATTTCTGTGGAATTTCCCAAGTAACTCGAGGGAGATTCAAAGATTCAGATGGGAGATTACCCAAAGCAAAACAAACTGCGAACATAAACACTAAACAGCTGACTTGACTTATATAAAAAGAGGCGGGGAAAAAAATAAGCTAATTTCTTTGCGCAAAAAAATAATAATAATAATGGAAATGAATTGGAAACTGGTTGAGTCGGCAGCCGGTTCGCCGGAGAGAGAGAGAGGAGAGAGAAACTATGAGGAGAATCTGGGAGAAGCCGGCGCTGGAGAATGACTCAAGCTGCAAGCCAAGATTATTATTTGTTTAGCCGATTCGGGTTTTTGCTCCTTTTGCATTTAATTATTCGCTTTGGCTTGTTTCAATTTTCGTTTTCGTTTTCGTTGACGACTTGAACAATCTTTTTTGTTGTCAAATATTGTCGGTGTTTACTTTTTGGCAATTGCCACACGGTATGACAAATCCAATAGCCTGGGCCTGCGGCCGGCAGATTCTGCTGTTCTTCTGGCATAGGAAATTAGTGTTTTAATGGCATTTATTTTTGGTCCCCCTCGAAATCGAAATTGAAATATGTACGACGTATGCTAGCCCCGATATTTTCCGGATTTCTTTGCGGTAGATTTCCCAAGCCTATTAACTTAATGTTGGCTAAATTATGAATTTATGAAAATTCTTGAATATATCGCAGATTGAAGAGAGCGAATGCGGAATTTAATATATTTGTGGGGGACTTTTAAATGGAACACTTTAAACGTTTTAAATAATTTGCATTGGCCTCTTGAACTGACGATATTATTTAAATAAACCAAGGCTACCTTTTGGAATGTTTTTAATGAGAAATTATATTTTTTGCACTACTTTCTGATAAATTCTAATGTAAGTATTATAACAAAATTCCACCCAGTATTTTTTAAGTATTCTCAGGCATAACTTTAGACCACTTTCAAGGCCTCATTGAAGTCACAATTAAAACTATCCGAGTTTCACAATTTATGTAATATCATTGAGCACATTATTGTTGATTTCTTGCAACCAATTGGCTTTGTTATTAACAATTTGTTGCCACACCGCTCACAGTTGTCAGTTTCCAAATCGTTTTCCCAATTACCGAATCAACGATGATTAAGTACAAGCCGCACGAATAAACTTATATCGCGTCAGATGACGGAGAGGGAATCGCTTCAATCAATTGGCTGTGCCAATAGTTTATCAATATCGAGAAGTTCAAGTAACACTGCGTGGCGACGTAGCGTTTTCGTTTTTCAATTAAGGCGACGTAGATTTATTTAATTTAAAGAATTTCATTTATATCATTTAGAGGGGGAACCAACCACGATACGATACGAGAGATACGGATACGTGCCGCGAATGAATGACAACTGGCGACAGCCACAGCACGTATCTAGCGGATACTGGTGCGCGACTAACGAATAGCGAATAACGATCGACAATCTATAGTGCGATCAACGATCCACGATCCACGATCGACCGGCTGACTGAAGAGAGTCCCGCGTGAAGACTGAACGGCACAAGCAAAAGCGCCGCAGGCACTTCGCCCCGCCGATCAATTGCGCTGCACTTTTGAAATTGTTTCAGGGCTGGCAACGCCGTCGGCACTGGCACTTGCCGGCTCTCTCTCTCTCTCTATGGCTCTCGCTCTCTCTTTCTGGTGGAACAGCTGTTTCGGACACTTGTGGCTCGCTCGCCAGAAAGCTAATTAGCCACGCTCGTTGCCTGCCTTTAGCTGTTTGTTTGTTTATTTATGTTTGCTTGCGGAGTCATCATCGGTTGACACTATATATGAGCTCTCTCTCTCTCGCTCAGCCACTTCCCTCTCTCTCTATGGATGTATGGCTCTCTCTTTCGGTTTAGTGCCGGGTTGACTCAGCGTTTTTCCGGTTCGTGGAGCGAATTCTGATACGTGATTGAAAAGTGCCTTGGCAATGATTGATTGAATTTCACTTATTGGAAATTATTTTATTGAGAAAAGGGGAACTCTAGAAATATTATTCTTTTTTGCTCAAAGATAGAATAAATCTAACTATTAGAAAAATATAATTTCATTGGGCATATTAAAACGAAATACAAAAATCTGAAAACTTTAAGTTTCTGGTAAATGTTGCACTGCTTCAGCTTCCGTTTATTTTGACGTTAGACGTTTAATGACCATAACTTGATGTATTCATAAATTAAAAAAACTAAATTTAAAAGTTTATTGCTTCGGCTGCAATGACATTACATAAATCACAGAGCATTTAGCTCTTTCTCACGTCTCACTAAACGGGTTGCCCCGCATGTAACACTGCCCCCCAGCTCGTCCCCCATTCACGCCTCATGTGCAACCCATCCCAGGTCTGAGATCTTCTAACACATTTAATGCCAAGTCAAAGTTGTGTGCTCACTTGACAAGATCGCGACGACCTAAAAGGTTTCGAGACGCGAGCAATTAACATCAGAGCTACAAAAAACGAGCCATCCCAGAGATACAGTGTATCTGTGTATCTGGCCGATGCGGGGCGTTGTGTTGAGTGTATCCGTATCTATATCTATCTGGCTAAGCGAGCGATCACGTCAAGCACACAGAGAAAAAGTAACTCAAGTCTTAAATGGATATATGGGAAATGTATAAGGAATTTTACTACAAAATAAAACTTCTATATAATTGCCAACATCATCATTCTCATCCTATATTTTTCTCTCTGTGCTGGGATCGCAAAAATCAATTGAAGAACGGTCTTTGAAAGCCTCGCTGAACTCGCCGAACATAGAAAAGCGCTTTGTTTTCGCTGGCCAGGCCCGCAGAAGGCTTTATAATTGAATCGAAAAGTGTGCTAATGCGACCGGCAAGCGCGTATATCTGAGTATCTGGCAGATACCAGGTCACACACAACTGCGGGTTGAAAATTGCAAACATGAAAATGCATTCTTAGATCTGAAGATACCGCCAGAGAGACGTTCATTTAAATTCCTAACTCCCCAAGAATCTCACGGATACTTAAGTGACAGAAAATATTAATTAGCTTGTCATTGCAAAGAGATATGAGAAGCTTTTTGTTATTTTATGTGTGTCAATTTTAATTACAAAATGCTATTATGCAAAAAAACCAGCAAAATTTAATTAAATAATTACTAGGTTCGGCAGTTTGAAGTTTGAAGTTTTTTCTTGTATAGCAACCCCTAAACAATTTTGCTTTATTAATTTAATTTTCTTTTCTTCCACTCAAGCTGTGTTTTGAAATTGATTCGACGCTGTCAGCGCCTGACAATTCACGAATTAATAAACCCATTAATTTGAAAGCCAACAGGCGTAGAAATAAAATTGTGTTCATAAATAAATTCGTACGTACGAGACTTTATCTACATATGTACATATATCTATGTTAGTTGCATTTGCTCGCATCTCATTAATTTTGGGATGATTTCAGATGGCCAAAACGGGCGAAAGAGAGGGCAACAATCGATGGACGACAGCAGAAAGAGACGAGAGATGTCAGGAGAGGCAACAAAAACACGTCCTCAGAACGGAGAACGAAGCAACTAAGCCAAGCCAAAAGGGCAGGCTAAAAAGGCGGACAGCAACAACGTCGACGACAAACGGCAGCTAAAAGTATTTAGAATTTCTGGCATTTTGTCAAGTGTCGCCAAAACATTTCGCACACAACACGCACGTGGAAGGGAGACGGGGCTAGCATAGAAAGGGAGAGAGACAGATATGGTGAAAAAGGGGCGGTGGGCGCTGGTTGTATCTGTGTGTACTAAGGCGAATCTTGCACTTGTTGCATTTGCGAAATTTGTGTGGCATTTGAAAATGTTTGGCATTTGTTTTTTGCTCCGATACACTATCCTATATGGTTATAAAGGCTTTATTAAAATTTAAAATACCAAATCCCTCCTCAAAATAATATTTACAGATAAATATATCACTTAGAATTTATTTTAGCAAGAAAGAAAACAATTATTTACAACTATAAATTCTATAATATATAAATTTTATAGTAAAAAAGGGTTAATTTTTCTGGTTCCTTAAAATAGAGTAAAAAAAAATGTTAATACCATTATTTCTAGATCCCTTTGACTTTATATAAGAGCATTTAATATTTCCTATTTCAAAAATGCTTAATTTTCCTAGATTATTATTTTCTGGCTTCTCTTTCGCTGGCTTCGGCAATTAATTTCTTGATAATCTGAGGCGAAATCACAAATGCGTGCATTTTGACAATACATTGACATTCGGACACTGTACGCTAAATTGACACAGCGGACACTTCTGGTTGCAAAAACACACACCTCATTCATTTAGATTTTGGGGTAGCGTTATTTGTTAATATCCTCGTTTATTAAATCGGCGAAATCCAAACGCAAACCGACTGATGCGTTGAGAACTCAGGAGAGAGATTCTCGCTCAGATGGGTGCCAATTTTTCGTTAATTTACCATAAAATCTCGCTGTTACGTATTTTTAATTTTGTGATTTATTTTTGTCACGTGAACACACACTTGACGCAATCGAAAAAGAAAACTAACAAAAACACAGTGGCAAGAAAATTCTCAAATGGTTTTTGGATCAGTCGGTAAAGTACTAGAAAAGATAGTAAACGTGTGTTAAGTAGAAAAAGAATTGGCCAAAACTTTCTGCTCAATATTCTAGCAAAAATATTTTAAAAAATGAGAGTTTTTTATTATTGAAATAATTTTTGTCATTATTGATATATTGTCGTTTTTTTGTGAGTACATAAATACTTAAATTGTTTTTTTTTTTTGTAATATTTAAGTATATGATTGTCATATCAATACCTTTTCCCATCTCTAACCCGAGGTAGTTGGCCCTTGAGGCACTTGTACACAATAAGGGAAAACCAAGGAAAGCAATTATGTTAGAGGGGAAAAGGGAAAACACAAAAGGGAACAACAATCGATGGACATCGATGTGAATGCGAACGATGCCCTAAACACTTCCGCTGCACTCGAGTCAGTCCAAAGACAACAAGAAATGCCAGGAGTCCCTCAGACACACACACACACAAGCAAACGCATGCTAAGGCGGAAACGCAGGGCATAAGTGGAGTGCAAGAAGGAGACAGAAGAAGGACATTCAGAGCAATCGCTTTCCGATTTCTGCGATAGGCAAAAGACACAATAACGATTTTCCGATTCGTATTCCGGAGAGCGAAGAAGGGCTAAGGAAAGGCGTGATATGTCAACGTGTGTTGCTCGCTGAAATCCTTGCCAATTAGTTAATTGGATCTCTTAAGATTTACTCATAATAAATTTTAGTAAATTTATAAACTAAGTTGTTTCTCAGGGTAACAAACTTTTTAACTTCTTTACACAGCTTTAAAGAAATCTTAAATGGCTAATCGCATTTATCTCTCAAACATCCTTTCAAGTTTTGAGCTCAAACCGCTTTTCTTCCGAGAGTAATATTTCATTGCTCCTCATTTTTCTTTTTGTTGAAACTCTTTGCCCGAACGACTTCAATGGTTTTTCCCTGTTCTTTTCAGCACATATCCTAATCGATTTATTGGTCTCACACAATCCAACTAATACCCGGACTGTAGCCAGTTAGTCGCCCCCATTCTGCTCCTCCTTTTTTCTTCTTTTTTTTCTCACTCGTCCTGTCAGTTTGAGCATTATTCATTTTCATTGCCGCATTGCCTGTTCGAACTTCGAATTCTTTTGCCTGCTTTGTTTTGTGTAATCAAATACAGACACTACACCCCTCATCCTTGATGCAAGCTTGTGATTAAGCCCGAAGGCTCACACTCACATACACTGTACGAAAAAAAGAAAGCGGGAACAGGCAATCAACTGCCAGGAGAAAAAGACAGACAGCAGGAGGGGACGGAGACGTGGGCAAGGGCCAATATGCCCCGAAAGGATACGAGTATCTGAAGAGAAACTTACCATTTCTGTTCTCACTATCCGCCGGCTTCATCTGAATGGGATGGTGCATCTGTCAAAGAGAAAAATAGAGGAGAAAAAATATAGAATAGTTAAAAAAAATGGCTAATAAGTTTGGGATATGTGATTGGAAAGCCCAGCCCTTGGATTAGAAAATGGTTTAGTGTTTTATTTGAGTTGCAGAGTTCTTAAATTATTTTCCAAGGATTTTGTCCAATTAAATAATTTTTCTATTCAGAGTTCATGGATTTCACCATATTTACCCAACCCATTAACGCTCAATAGGTCAAACAAACAGCCGACTATGACTCCCGTTGCAGATCAACAATGATTTCATTAGTTTATTGAAGTGGTGTTCGATCTCATTAGATTTGATTTTGGCCCATTGCAAATGTAAAGTGCTAATGGAAAAGGACGCCAGAGATAAATGAAACAAAAAGGAGGAGAGCCGGAGAACCCATTTCATTAACGCCGCCATTAGCACTTGAAAAATGCAATTCAATGCGATGCTTTTAACAAATTTCCCATTTATTTTACATTCGTTGGGCAAACTGATAAGGTCCCTGGGTCGCAGGGTCCTTTGGTCCTTGCCGCTTGGTCCTTGGCCCTGTCAGGCAGTGGCCATTACTTTGATTTCAATTAACTTTTCATTCAAACGGTTCGAGGAGCGGAAATGATAATAATAATACTTACAACGATATTAGAAAATGGAGCTTCAATTGCAAGAAACTTTTTTTTTTTGGAATTGGCAAGCGCGACGGCGGTGTGGGAAAAAGTCCGGACAAAGTGACTCTGAATGAGTGAATGATGTTCAGCAAATTGAAATGAAATGCTTACGGGTTGAGGCCGGCCTGCCCACATCCCTTTTTTGAACCCAAACCCCCGATCAGAGTCAGAGTCCGGGGGAAGTCAAAAGGCTTTTGCACAAATTACGAGAGAATGTCACCGCCTCTGGTACTTGGTCCTTGGTCCTTGTCCAGCTTCAGACCCCCCCCTCATTGTTGCGCCATTTTGCTGCTCTATTATTCAAAATTGACAGTTGAATGAGTAAAATGGCCGTCTGCCTTTTCTGGCATTTCATTTAACTGTCCGCTCGCCGGAGTCCTGCTAGTGTGGATCCGGGGCAAGTGTCTGTTTCTGTTTGGTTTAGTCGTGTCCTGCCCGGGTTACCCTTTTCAATTTAATGGCATCGAGGCTGTAATGCGATTTGTAGCATCTCACTATTTCGTCCTTTTTCGATTGTCAATTAGCTGTCAAAATATTGTGGTTAGTTTTTGGGTTGGCCTCAAAAATAGAAAAAGATTTACATTTAACTGAATGGTGGTTTTACAACACTGAAGTACATTTTAATATCAAGGTTGGAACTAGCAATTTAATTATTTGTTTTGTATTCCTTTCATTTAAGTACAAAATGTAAGCAATAAGAACACTCTAGTGCGTATCGATTATAAAATCAATAATAATTATTTATGTTACAAATGGGAAAATATATATACATTTTGTCTATTAAAAACGGATTAAACTAAAACCTTTTTTAGGATTTTATTTTAATATTTAAAGAGGTAGAGCAATTTTCGTTTAAAAATATATTAATTTCAATAAATCTTTGTATAAAAGCATTTACAAAACCAAATTACACGAATATTTAAATATAACTCTTCTAATTTTTTAATAATATAGGTTTTAAAAATTCATAAATTAAGTTTTTATTGCCAATTATAACCGTACATTTTTCAATATAATTTAAAATCCAAAATCACTTTAAGTTTACACAAAAATCGCTACCTTTTAAATATCAAAATACATTTCATGGCATACTTTCAGGCTCGCCCCTTAAATCTGCCATCTCCCTTTCTCTCATACTCCCTCACTCTTGGGCGGCAACTGTGTCTTTTCACACGTGTCAAAAAGTAAAGGGAAGAAAATGGACATCGGCAGGACACTTAATACCCAAACACACTCACATGGCCAGCCAGTGGGCAGTTCAAAACAAAATATTTATTGTGGCCGAGCTTTTCCCCTGCCCAAGTGTGTGTGTGTGTGTGGAAATGCGGACATTTTAACGTCTGTTTACCTATCGATTATTTCAGGTAAATTAAGTAGCTTCGGAGCTGACGAGGACCTCGATGTGGCTGTCGCCATCGATGTACGACGTCCGTCGTCCGATGTCCGTTGTCCTTGCTGTTGAGGGCAACCTGCCAAATGCATTAAAGGATCAGACACGCTCACACCCACACCCTGGCACGCATACCTGGACATTCAGGCAGGCACTTACTTACACAAACAAAGATCCACCTTGCCTCCCCTCACACACATACAAACTATGGGAGTTGGGGGCCATGTGTGGTCATTATTTTGACAATTACACACGTGGCGCCATTTGACCAGGCTCCTGTTTCCACATCTATGTATGTGTGTGTGTGTCTACTCCTTCCCGCCCCCCAGTTGGATGTGTGGGTGAGGCAGGGTCCTTGTTTTAGTGGCAGCCAAACGTTCCTATATGGATTTTCCATTAACGATTTGAATATGTAAATCATGGAACGAGTGCCAACAGTGGTCTCGAATTGTGTAAGGAATTAATCGATTTATATTCTTGTTTTTACTTTAAAAATTGTTGTGGGAGTGTTTTAGTTTGATTAAGAAATATATTAACTTGTGTGACATATTTTTGTATAATCCCTATTTATCTGAAGACGATTTAATATTGAAAACTATTTTTATTTGAATATTTCTGTACCTTCTTTAAATTTAAATAAAATATAATGAGCATTTTATCACCTATAAGAATTGCTATGACTTTTTACATAATTATCGAATACCGTATCACTGTGCAGGGTCATATATCCACTGAGTGGATGGAAACACCCGGCCATATCCCTTTCCGGATCGAAGTCCCCTTCGCCACCCCTTTGGAATCTTAGTCTGTTTGCTTGTGCGTGGAACGCTTCATTTAATACGTTAACAATGAGATTGTCCTCAATAATTGAATCCACTAATTGACTGATGATTACATTTTGTGTTGGCCATACACCAACAGCCCGGGATCCGTGTGCAGGACCCTCGCAGGACACCCAATACCCCACCCCCCGTCCCGACCCGAAAAACCATGCATGGAAAGTATGTCATCGATCGATCGAAGGGTCGCAAGCGGTTGACTTTCTCAAGCTGTATTATTCAAAAGGGCGTACAAACAGTTACTACACTTGCTATAAATGTATATGCATGTGTGTGTGTAGCCACACACATACACATAGGCACGCACACACACACACACATACGCATAAATACGAAAAGAAACGCACACATACACGGACATAGAGAACAGGAAAACGGGCAGAACTCAAAAGCTACATAGATGATATAGGGATGATATAGGGGTGTATCGGTGTGACTGTCTGTATGTGTGTGTGTGTGAGGGGTGGGTGTGTGGGGGGGAGGTCAATGTAGGGGATGTACTTACCCCGTCCAAGGTCTTGATGTTGTGCAACGCATCCTGGGCGCGCAGGGCGGCCTTTCTTGTATAGTAGGTGACAAAACAGCACCCTGCAAACAAAATGAAACAATCGAATACAAATCGAATACAAATCAAACGAATCGATAGACAATTGCACACAAGAACATATGATACAGAACGAACGTACTATATATTATATTATATTATATATTGAGGGGGGCCATCGAGAACACCTCTTGAAATCTCTTGAAAAAGCACCTAAAAGTCTGCTATACAGTTTTTGTTAGAATTTTTTTGGGCTCTTTCCAAGTGATTTCAAAGCTGTAGTTTTTTTTCTTTGGCACCCCTAAATAAGTTAAATGCATTAACTCATTATTTACTGGGGTTCATTACAAAGTTATGCTTGTATCTTTTTTAATATATATATTTTTTAACTTTATTTATCATGCTTATGGCCATACAGGCTTAATAATATAAATATAGGATCTATATGCGACAAGGCTTGGCATGCGGATTTTTGGACATGGTACGAGCGCTTCATGCAAGCCATGCAAAGAAAATGAGACATGGACAAAAATTAATGGGGGACTACGACTGGGTGTGGCTAAGGGCAGGGTTTATGTAAGTTCCTTCATTTGAATACTTTTGCATGAGCTTTAACTTAAATACTGATATCCCTTTGAGGAGATTTTAATATTCCGTTTAAGTAATACAAGTTTCTTATATTGATTTTCTGAAATAAGGTTGGCAATACTAGATAAAAAACTCTACAGTATATAAAAAAGTTAATTAAAAATATAGAACTCATTTTTGGAGACAGTCTAAGTAGTTGGAATATTATTAAAATATAATATTTATCATATACAAATATAATATTTTTGTATACACATTTTAATGTACATGTCTCTCCCTTATACTTTTTCAATGTTCCCTGCTATTCCTCCGCTGTATCCATAAATTTATTTCTATCGGATTACTTATTGAACTTCGGAACCGGAAAGTTGCTGGCTTCAACCCTACGCCGTGGACCCATCTAAGCTATCCACAGGTCCATTACGCAGATTAAATTATAATCCTCCTCCGACATCGCAGCACCACAACCGCACTCCTGGCGGCTATCATCGTGTTAGCCGTGCTCGAACACCTTGCTCCAAGGATTAATCTACCCATACGCATCCACCTAGGTGTGGCCAGGATCAACCCTCCTCCAGAGTCTGGACCATAAATATGCATAATGGAATTTACCTTTTCGCTGGCGAGGAAAGTTTGCAAGCAAATGCGCATATTATTCTAATACAGCCAAAATTAACCAGAGCAACATGCTCATGTCCTACATCCTGCACTCATGTGTGCTTCGAGTGTGTGTGGAAGTTTTTCCCGTTTATACACGCACAATTATGGCCAATTACCCCGGCCAGGGCCAAAACTTTGGCCAGGCCGCCCCCTCCACACCTGGACCTGGGGAGCAACTTTTAATGTTGATGCGTTCGCCTCGCCATCAACATAATCATATTACTTGATGCTTGGCCGCGTAGCCCACAGCCCGGGGACCGCAATTGATGGACATTGTAAAATTTGATTGAGCCCCCCTGCCGGCTAATCCGCACATTTGTATGCCCGGGAACGGTGTTATGTTACTTACCCCGGCTAATCGATGTGACCTTGTCCCGCAGGACATTTAGCGTGTGAACGGGCCCAAACTGCTCGAACATCTGTCGGAGACGCGGCTCATCCCACGTCTTGGGTATTTGGCCCACAAACATCTTGATGTTGTCCGCATCAGGCTGATCCTTGCTGGGATCCGGACTGTTGGTCTCCATGACCACCAGCTCGGATTTGATGGACAGCTCATCCATGGGACTGTGGTCACTGCAATGGAAGGGGGAAAATGTCAATCTTTAAGGCAAGAATCAATTTTAAAAATTAAATGCAAGAATATATATTCAGAATAATATTCAGACCTCAAGAGGTATTTATAATTTTATCCTGGATATTCCCTGCCTCAGAAATTGTACTTTGTAAAATACTTAAAATTTATTAACGGTATATTGGAATTAATGATGCGCTCTTAAAAAATATTTCTTAATTTGTTTGATTATTTTTCAAAAAGCTTGTTTCTTTGCTGATGGACTCCATTATGTTTTAGTGGCCTTGGATGTCCTTTGTTCCTCCACAGTATTTCGTTTATCTGTAGGTTGATCTGAGGATTCTTCGGTAGCTTCTGCAGGTTTTGCTACGGATTGCTTTTTAGATTTCCTTTCCTCTGGGGGCGGAGGAGGTGCGACAGGTTCCTCTGGAGGTGGAGGTGCAGCCACAGACTCTTTCTTAGGCGGAGTCGCTGCCACAGGCTCTTCCGGAGGTGGAGGTGCAGCCACTGGCTCTTCCGGCGGCGGAGCTGTAGCCACTGGCTCTTCCGGCGGCGGAGCTGCAGCCGAACGCTCTTCCGCAGGTGGAGGAGCTGCCGCGGACCCCTCTGAAGCCGGAGCAGCTACTGGTGGTGGGGGAACTGCCGTTTTTTCCTCTGAATCGCTCTCAGAAGCTACCTCGCCCCGTTGCGGTTCTGGGATGACATTAAAGGTGGGCGTGGATAAACACAGGTCGGACTTGGCCCCCTCCCTGCCCGGAAAACTGGGCTGAGTGCCCATCCCACCCATGGAATGGGCGGCACAGTTGTGGGCAGCACTGATGTGGTGCTCCCGGCTGAGCTTGGGAAAGTGGGCTATGTGGTAGGCCAGACTGCCCACGAAGGCATCACCGGCGCCCGAGTGGTCCACCAAGCGGGGCACATCGGCGGCCGGGACATGGGTGCACAATCCGGGCTTCTTCCGGTCGGACATGTAAACCGCTCCCTGCTCGGCCATCGTGATGATCACGCTGTGTGCTCCCTTGGCCAGCATGATCTCGGCCGCATCCCTGGCCTGCTCCAGGGTCTGCACCTCCTCCATTTCTGCCAGTTGCGCGGCGCCCAGCTGGTTCATCACCAAAATGGTCGGCAGGGATATGATCTCTTTGGGGATTTCCCTGCGCAGAGGGGAGACGTGCAGGATGGAGACGCCCCTGAACTGACGCAGCGCGCACATGGTGGCCCTGGGGTCCGTCTCCAGCTGGCAGAGGAGCACCTTGGCCTCGCGAAAGGTCTTCTTGGCCAGGGCCACGTCCTTGGCAGTGAGGTAGGCGTTCGCTCCAGGCACATTGATCTGGTAGTTCTGGCCCTCCTCCGAAAGGGCGATCTCGTTCATGCCCGTAGGATTGTCCTTCACCTGCCGCACCTGATCCACATTCACCGACTGACCCCGCAGGTAGTTCAGGTATTCGTCGCCGGATGTATCCTGGCCCACCCTGGCCACCAGGGCTGTGGTGCCGCCCAGCTTGGCGGCGGCCACACACTGGTTGGCCGCCTTGCCACCGAAGCAGGTCTCCATGTATTTCCCGGATACCATTTCCCCGGGCCTCGGCAGCTCCTCCACATGCCTAGGGGTTGGTGATTTAAGGTTTAACTAATTTCAGGCTTAAATCTCCGATAAAAACGCTTACGTTATGTACTCGATGGTCGCTGCTCCAAAGGCCACTACATCCAGCGACTTTCCCATTCTCGATCCCATTCTCCCATTCTCCTCTTTCTCAAATTTTGATAAATTCCTATTTTGGTGTTTTTATTTTTGATTGACATTTCGAGATATGGAACCTATAGAATGGTTCATGGTATTTAAATTAATAATTTCAATTCCACAACTAAAGAATTGCCTCGCTAATAAAGTGATTACAAATCTCAAATAGGAAGTCCACAACTTTGCCATTGAACTTTTATGGCCAGCATATTGTTTTTCCAAACCCTCCAGTCCCCGATTTCTAACTTCATTTCCTAATGACCATAAAAAAGAGAGAAATAGAGACACAACCCAGGGGCAAGACCATTCTCTGACTCTGACTCTGGAACCGAGTTGGCTAACAGCATAAAATACAAATACTAATTGTTATTAGCAAACTAATCTAATCTAAAAAGTTGTAAACGTTTTTACTTTTGTTTTGTGGTTGACCAGTCTCTGAATTCGAATCCGCACTCAGGAGTCCAGGACTCTCCGGCGGGGATGTGGGTCTTTGAGTGACTGGCAACGCATTGAACGCTCCACTTTGAGGTCACTTTCAGTCGGTTTTTGTGTGCTGCCGAAAAAGTTTTCCCTTTTCCCTTTATCCCTCTCTCTTATCCCCTCGCCCGTTTCCCAATTTCCCAGCCGATGTTGTTGTTCCTAATGGGGCTTTATTGGGTGCCCTTGATGGTGTACGAAATTGACTTTTGGTTGGCTGTCAATTTTGCCGGCGGCCCCCGGGTTACCGAGCTGATTTGCCGTGAGCAGAAGTTGTCAAGCAGTTGGCCCAATAAATTTCAGCACTTAATTGGCTCAGCGGGTTAGTTGTGGAGTTAGTGGAGTGACAGAGGAATTTTTGAGATTGATTTAAGGGAAGTTATGGGAATGCCAGTCGGATTTTAGACAATGGAAAGGGGGTATCTTTGTGTTACAAGTTTTTTAAGCAGCTTGGAGAGCTTACTTTAATAAAATATGGCAATAGAAATGTTCTTTGTTAGACAATACAATTATTGGAGTAAAAATTGTCCAAATAATAATTATATTACTTGATAACATTTAAGAATTTAGTATTTAGAATTTTATGAAATACTTTTCACTACCATAATATATTCCGAAAATGATTTTTAAATTAAGTTTATTAATAGACTCTATTTAAATACCCCAAAATTCCCATTACTACCCAGTACAGTATATATTTATTTTACAAACCAAATCCAAATTATCCGAATCCAAATTAATGTAATGGCCATATATCCGTTCTCTCCCTCCATGTTTATCTCCGATCTGAATACCTAATGCAATACAATTTATGCAGCGCATACTTTTAGGCTGGCAATTGAAATTTCCATACATCTCCGCCCACAGAGAGACACATTACGCCCCCGTTTCGGTTTCATTATTAACTCAGGCTATCGCACGGAGTCATCTGAAACGATGCCATTTAGGAAATTACTTCCAATTTACTTTTAAATTTCTTCATTTTCCAATTTCCTGCGTAAGTAATTCCAGCGCTTGCAGCCGCCATCCATCTACCCTTACTCCTCTTACCGCCCTTTATCCAGTTATGAGATGAAAACCCCTTGACACTCAGCGAAAAGGCCGTGAAAAGCGCCAAGGCAGCCGCGGGCCATCGAATGACAAAACGTTATTAATCTATTAGGGCCGGAACGAGGACGAGCCAAATTGTCTATGTCAAGGTGATAAATTCAGGCCTGCCTGCAGGTGAATAATCTGAGATGGGACCTGGGAGAATCATCGAGGGAGTTACTTAGCGTTAGGGGAGGGAGTTTTTTTGTACAATTTATGAAAATAAACGAATATTATAAATATAATGGTATTAATTTTATAAGCAAACCTCAACGAATATATAAAAATAAACTAGGGATTTTCCATTAATTTCTAGAAAACTATTTAGAAGAACAATTATAATAATTACATAACAATATCAAAGAAATTAAATAATTAAACGGATAAATAGTTCAATATTAATATATTTCTAGAATATATTTTTAATGATTTAATGGCCTTATTTCTTGGCCATCCCTAAAACAAATCCCATTGAAACACCCCCGTAATAGATCGCAATTCCTGTGCCTGCAGCATAAATCTCTTAACAGAAGACCCTTAAATAAAATTCTAAAAATAAAATCAAATAAAAAAAGAACCATGAGAAATAAAAGTGAGGGAGAGAGAGCGGAGCAGCGACAGGTGTGTTGCCCCTGGAGTCGGGCAGCCAATTATTTCAGGCAGGCGCGAATCCTTGGGGGAGCCAAGTGAACCCCCAGCTAACTATCTCTCTTTCTCCGTTCCAGCTCCTGCGAATCCTCTCCGTTAGCCAGCTCCTTGGCGGTCTCTCGGGGCTGCGCCTGTGCATTAATAATTCAGTTTCATTTAAATGCGACCAGGGCTTAATGAGAAAATCGCCTGCGGTGGGAGCTGAAGCGCGTCAGAAAGTGAGCGGGGGTCGGGGGTGAGCTGGGGACTTGGTCCACAGGACAGCAGGTGTTTTCCAGCACCAACGCCGCCAATGAGCTTGACGATGATGCTGATGACGATGTTGTATGGCAGCTCAATGCGCGAATCAACAGCTGGGAGCCTCAGGGAGGGAGGTGACAAAGTTCACCAAGCAGTGGTTCTTGAATGCCGAATATTTGTTTATCATTAGGTAAATATTAGAAAACTTTAAGTATTTTTTCTAGAATTTTATTCGTTAACTAAAAAATAATATCCTTCATGGAAATGAAAAAAGGATTGTCTGGGAAACTTGTTTTTGTGTTTTTCTAGATTAGGTTTCAAATTGGAATTGTTTGAGGCATTAATCCTTTAAAAAAAATCACAAGAATGATTACAAATTTTAAGTTAAAAGCTAAAGAGACTAAAATAAAATAAAACTCTGATACAAACCTAATATATCTCAAAATATCACCCGTTTTTAGTGCAAAAACTTAATTTATAAATTCGTAATCATAAATTCTCTTATATTCTCAATTTTCCCCTTTGCTATCCACTTTATCTAGCCATCAAAAGGCAAGTACTTTTTTAATAACTTTATTTTTAACCCACTTTATAACCACTGTGCATTGTGGCGACACTGCCGTGACGTGGCACTTAATTTATGATGGCAGTTTGTTATGCCGCGCCTGTCACAACAAAAACAAACAGCTCCAAGATAGAGGAAGCAAAAAAATATATACATTTACAAGAAGTGGAGCGCACCCAGGGAGGCTGAGCTGGCAGCATAAAAATGACCCAACATAAATTTAATAACTCCAGCTTTATTATTTAATGGCCGAGCACGACAGCAGAAAAGGCCTGATAGATGCTAGTTGAGTTTCCGGCCCCGAACATCATCGTCATCACCATCTTCTTGGCGATGCCATAATATTATAATTACAATGTCCTGTCAATAATCATTCGCCATTATCGCCAATGACTTGGGCTATGTGAAAATTGTCGCCTTGATGGCTGCCGCCAATTAATAACATTAATGCAATGCCAATTATCATTAGCCACTTGATGGCAGTCGCCTCATGCCTCATCCCTTAAATATATATCTGCCGAGCAACCCCGCTCTCGCACGATTACTTATTTTAATTAAATCAGGCTGAGAAGTGGGCCGCCGAAGCCGGTTCAGCATTCGGTGGGAGTTTTTTTTTTTTCTTTATAATTTCCGGCAAAGGAAGCGCACGCAAATAGAAAATGTAGCGCACGTCCGAGAAATAACCATTTGAAATGTGATAGCCAAAGTTGTCAATGGGAGGGAGCTCCTAGGTGGCAGGATGACTAGCTTGCAGGTGACGTCCTGCCAGGCTATAGGAAATTGAAATGTTCCATAACGGCCAGGTAATATGCAAAGTGATAAGAAATCGAGTTCGAGTTGATTGGCCGGAGCGGGCTAGGTATCCTCGAAGGAGTATAACAATTGGGAACATTTTTCTGTTAAATTTTTTTACATATTTTTTATTCGAGAGTAAACATAATAATATAAATGAAATATTCTCTCTCTGGGTTGAATTATTTATTTAACCAATTAATTTTTTTTTTTTAAATATATACATAACCAAATAATCCATTATAGTAACCTAGGAAACCTTAATTTTTAGTGATTCAATACTGTGATTTTCCTTATGAGTTAACTGATCATTTTAAACCACATTTACCCTTTTAACTAATCCCAGAATTTTGCAACCCAAAATAAAGCTTGGCTATAGCCATTATCTACTTCAAAGATTTTTCAAGAGTTTTCCATCACCGACTAAAGCATTGCCTACTTTGCATCGCCAACTGAAAATCGAGGTGTAATTTGGCCCAAAAATGGAGCTGCATTCCCCTGATTTAGCCGGGAATTTCAGCCCCCTGCAGCTACAAATCATTAGAGTGTAATTAGGAGTCATTAGGCAGTACAGAAAAAAGGGGAAAAAACAGGGAACCAAGTTCGAACTCACCGATTGGGGGGAGCTGCGACTGCGGGCTGTTCGCCTAATGAAGTTCTGGAATTAATGCTGGAATTCGACGTCGCTGCTGCGGCAGTTGCTGCTGCTGCTGCTGCTGCTGTTGCTCCTGCTGCTGCTGTTGCGGTTGCTGCGGTTCCGGGTGTTGCTGCCGATGCTGCTGCTGCTGTTGCAGCAATTGCTGGTGGCGCTGTGGGGCTGGAATTTATTTGGTTGTGCAAGAGTGTTTCAAACAATGTTGTCGACATTTTTGCCGCTACTGCTGCTGTTGTTGCAGATAATGCTGCGATGTTGTTGCTGCTGTTGTTGTTGCTGTTGGGCCGCAAATATGGATGGAAACTTTTTGCAGCGCCCGTGAAAGTTGTTGTCGCTGCAATGGCACCTGAAGTTGCCGGCGAGCTCGTTAGATTCTCTAAATACTCGTACTGAAGTTGCTGCTGCTGCTGCTGCTGTTGCTGCTGCTGCTGCTGGCTATTGTTGCTGCTGCTGCTGCTGCTTAAATTGTTATTGCTAAAAGGGCTATTGTTGCTGTTGCTGCTGCTGCTGTTGGAATTGCTGTTGTTGCCATTAGCAACATGGGCAACAGGTGCCGTTGTAAGCATTGTTGTAGCTCCTCCCGGGTCGCTAGTTGCCTCCAATGTTGCTGCCGCTGCTGCTGCCGTTGCTGCTGCTGCACTTGCCACTGCCGCTGAAATGCCACTCAGTTTATCCGCCTGCAGATTCAGGGATTGCAACATCATTTATTACAGCTCTGTGTTGCCTCTGCACTGCGCCGCGTCCTGTCGCTAATTACTTTTAGTGCCGCATTTGGCGTCGCCTGCTTTTTAATTTGCTTCGGGTTTTAGTTTTATTAAAATTGTATATTCTCCCGCTCTAACCCGTTGCGCTTCTCCTTTGTTTATCACAGTTTTTTTACCCTCTCAATTAGCCTCTGTGTTTGCTTCTATGTTGTTTTCGTTTTGTTTTTTACTCTTTTTGGAGGTCGAGCTCGAGTTTCAACTGTAATTAAATTAAGAACAAAGTGTTGCCTGATTAAAAGACATGTATTAAGAGTTAAAAAATAAAATGCATTATTGAGTGGGGGATGTGTGTAAAATATAAGTGGATAAATTAAGTGACAGAGACATAATCGTAGAAATTAAAGAGCAAGGGGATGGTAAGTGTTGTTGATAATAGAAAAGAATAAAATAAACATCCTTGTTGTTTGTTAAGGCATCTCAGTGGCTTCTTACATAATATCCTTTTAAAAATGGAAAATAAATTCTTATCTTTTTGATTCCTGCTTTATTCAAACATTCTAATACGCTGAACTTCCTTTAAATTAGAAATCCACAAAATGAGCAGCTGGAAGGCACAAGCTAATATGTATTTATTAATTTTTTAAGTACCCTTCAAGGCAGCCGCAGTCAAAATGGCTGCCAGATCCTTACTTTAACCCACGCCCCTCCTTAGATTAGACCAACTGCATAGCTAAGCGCATTGGAATGAAAGGCATATTGACTGACGGACTGACGGACTGACTGAGGGACTGATAGACTGACCGCAGTACTTGGACCCACTCGACTGTCTGCATTGAAGTACCCGCTTTGATACACACGTATAGCTATACAAGCGTGTAGTGGTCTTTACATATGCACACTAATGCATATATGCAGAGAGAAAAATTACTTATGTTATAGGTTTCAGTTTTGTGGAGTTATCCTTACTGTATTAACGCATTTTTCAAAATTAAACAGATTTCAAAGCTTAATACATTTATTTAAAAATTTTAAATATTATTTAAGAATTGGAAACACTAACAAAAATGAGATTAGAAAATATTCTCCAATCTTAAGCATATTATTTTGGTTAAGATAACACAGTTTTGGTTTATCTTCTAATAGGTTTTCCAATAAAAATGATGTTGAACACCAATCACTTTTTAACAGACTCCCCTCAACTATATATAAATATATTCTCCACTTTCAGCACCGCATAAAGTACGATAAATTTCAAAACTTAGAAATTGCATTCCAGATCAAATCCAATATCCCTAAACTCATATTTCTCTTCCAGTGCACTGATGTTGGCAGCTGACGCTAAACAGATAAGCATTTCGAGTGCGCTCGCACAGTAAAGAGCGAGAGCTCAGTTGGCCGCATAATGTTGAAGGCTCTAGCTAATTAGTTTAATTGAAATCAAATTATTTGTTGTCGCACTTGACTGGCCACAGGCATGGGCGCCTTAATTAACGCGCCTGCACATACACGGATTTCTATAGATATAGGGCCCAGGGATGGTGGATATTTAGGGGGAGGCATATGTGGTATATACACATGGTGCACACTGTACTGGCAAGGAAAGCGATTACGGTTAGGCTGATTGCTTTATGTTGCAGGCCAGCTCCATTAAAGCTGGAATTTATGGGGTTTTAGTTAAATTTTAGAGATTTGATTTTATATAATTTCAGCGCATTTAAACTATTTATTAATTTTTGTTGACACTTTTGTGAGTGTTAATTCCCTGAAAAAAGTATTCAACTATCTATGAGCACACAGGAATTTAATATATATTATTTCCTAAGTCATTTTAAATATTTCCGTTAACAGCTTTTATTTCAACAATTTATTATTTTTTGTACACTCTTATGAGTGTTAATTCCTTGAAAAAAGTATTCAAGTATCCATTAGCACACTGGAATTTAAAATATATTATTTTCTAAGTCATTTTAAATATTTTCGTTAACTAAGCTTTTATTTCAACTATTTGTTATTTTATTTTTACACTTTTATAAGTGTTAATTCCTTGAAAAAAGTATTCAAGTATCCATGAGCACACAGGAATTTAATATGTAATATTTCCTAACCCACAACTCGTAAATATTTCCCTCAAAATACCTCCAACCTGTTTAACGCTTTAAAAAAAAATCCACAATTTCCCAAGAATTCGCCACCATAAAATCAAAATTCGCTTAAGGGGCGCACTTTCACATTTTGGACGAATTTCTCCCGTTCTCCAGATAATCGCCGCGCGTAGCTCGCCGGTTTTTCTATTATTTTTTAATATTTTTCAACGCTTGCATATTTTCGCGCTTTTCTATTTACGTTCTCCGCTTGTTTATGTTCGCAGCGCGCGCTCTCTCTCTCGTGTTTTGTTTTATATTTTTTTCGGCTCCGTCCGCTCCTCCTGGCCGGCCACTGGCAACTTGGCAACTGTCGCCGCCGTCGTCGCAGTCGCCATGGCCAACGGCATCATCCGCATCCGCAGCGTTGGCGAGGCGTGCCGTGGAGAGAGCTTGTTGCATCCCCCTTGTTGGCTTTGCCCCCAGCCATCGGTCTGCCAGCGGCATGCTTGTGCTCTTGGCCCCCTAAATGACACCCAACCCCAGCACCAGACCCAGTCTTCTGGCTTCTGCGGATCCTTGCCACTTGCCACGCGCTTATCCCAGCGCCATCAAACGATGTGGACGATGACTACAACAACGTCGTTATAGGAAGGGTATTATGTTTTTTAAGATATTATAACTACTGGAGAGTAGAAGTATAATATTTTACCAGATACTAAATGCATTAATGATTTTGAAGTGGAAAAAGTATGATATCGAACTTCGAAAGATTACAAACCAAGCCCAATCTTTTAAAAAATTAAATATAACACATTTTTTGTATATTCTCCCTCCCTAATTCCAGTATTTATGTTCAAAAAAATAGGGTATTCACAAGTCGCATTAGTTCTCTACACGATTACCCCTGGCTGCTGCATTATGAGCAGTTATCGGCGCTGTTGCTTTCCCGACCGACGATGTGGATGTGGATCCTGCAGCTTTAACGCACTCCCCCGACTACAGGATATCGGGGGCGAGAAGCAACCAGCTGTGCCATCCTCGTCCCTTCTGCTGCTGCTGCTGTCACCTTGTAATTTTATTTATCTATTGATTATTGAGTATCTCTTTTCTATTTATTTGCCTTTGTTTGCCCACGCAGCGTTGACAGAGAGCCACCCCCGACAGCCGAAAGCCGAAAGCCGGAGCTCAACCCCAACCCCTCCTCGGCACCCTTTGGTATTTTTATTAAACCAGATTCCTATCCTCCCGTGTGTGTGGGTGTCCTGTGCTGGTTTGTGGGTTTTTCGCCTGCATGTTGTGTGTGTGTGCCCCTGGCTGTTTTTTAATTAACTTTAGTGACAATATTTTGCCCAGCAGCAGCAGCTGCCTTTGAAAAGCTCACAACGAGAGAGCGAGATAATCAAACTTTGCCCTGCCCATTGTATGCAAATGTGGGCAAAACACACACACAGCAGAGTCTCGGTCTTGGCCCTAGGTCCCTGGATCCACTTTGACCCCAATTCTCGGTGTTTCCTCTGTCAGCGTCTTGCCATTCTGTCACTCTGACAGTTGACATTTTCGTAAAGATGTCACTTGTCCATGGTTGCATTGTGCCGGGCCACGAGAGTCGGTCGGTACCAACCAACACATGTCTGGTTCACACATCCCCATATGTCCAATCCAGATTGCTGCCCTCTCCGCATTTCCCATTCACTTGTTGAGCGCATTTCCTTATCTTATCTCCAGTTTTATACGTTCGTTCGTTTGTTTGCTTTATTGTGGTTATTTTTTCGCCTTTTTACGTCATTTTTGGAGACAATATAGTTGTTCGCCTTCGTACTACTTATATGTGTACACATAAATCCAACTTAACTGGAGTTGGAAGACCCGAGATGAACAGGTTTTTATCTTTAGTTGCAGATACACTTTAAATAGTTTTCGCTTTGCCCAAGAATTATGAGTAATCGGTTAAAAAGTGGTGGTTAAATGACTAAATTAAAGTGTTTAAGTGTTACACTTCCTGGTTTTTATGATTAAAAGCTTAATATTGATTAATAATTGCCTATAAAACACTTTTAACTAATACTTAATTTGCTTTATAATTATTTTAATTATTTAACTTATTTGTAAAACAACTAAAAAGTGTGGAAATAACATAAGAAGACGACACCAAAGCTTTCTTTTGGTTTTAAAACATCCCAAAGTCACTGTAAAATTATAAAAATGGAGATTTCCCTCCCACAAACAGCTGTTACTCACTTTAAAAACCCGTTTTCGATAAGATATCCTTTATATATACGTCTTTAAAAATATGTTTCACTTGTTACATGAGCTTTTCCTTGAATTTTCACACACCATATGCCACAGTATACATATCAAGTACATTTTATCTACAGATATCGGGGTAAATCAATCAGGTAAATCACTCGGAACGCACTCGCGAGCTGCACTGATCGGAATCGGTATCGGAATCGAAGTTAACGAAGGGAGACAACCGCACATAGAGGCCCACGGATGGCAACTAACGGAGCCGAAATTCCTATTCCAATTTCATATTTCTCTCCCTTTTCGTGCAGAGAGTCGCGTGTGTTATCTAAACTGATAAGGGCTTTGCTTATCGCATAATTGCTCGCTGATTGCCGTCAGGTAAGAAATTTCTCCGTCTCTCCAGAGTCAGCAGTTTTCTCTGGCCAAACATTGGCTCTCCGTATGAGAGAGAGGTGTTCGCCGCGCTACCGAGTCAAGTCAAAAATGTTGGCTTTGTTTGACTTTCCTATCGCTATCGGGTTGTACAGGTTGTCGAGCTCTTTAATTGAATATCTTATCGAGAGCCACAAATCGGGGGGAGGAAATACCCTCCAACGGATCCCGCTTAGCCTTCCAAACACACATGACGAACCAAGGGATACCGGGAACCACTATATCATAACGGAAACTGAACTTTCTAGCGCTTAAAAACTCTCGACTTGGCGCTCGATGTATCCGCACTATAATGGTCATAAATATAAACTAAACCCGTGCGCGCGGCCGCTCTGAATTTATATGTACGGATATATCCGTCGGGTCTCTGCGGTCCGTGTGTCTGCAGGGCCATTACACAAATACCAGGAGAAATGGAGACCAATGAGCTTGCCACGTAGCCGAAGTATCGATGGGTTTCGAGTGGGTGACTTGTGGGGTCGTGTGACCGGACAGCCGTTCTCAGCCGACATACATATACCCGCCGCCCTTCGTATATACAGTATATAGTATATATATGGGATATATAGGATATATAGTGGGGTATAGAGTGGTATAGTGGCCGCGAAAGAAAGCTGCCTGTGCCATCGAATTATAATAAGCGACTATTTAGTGGTAAATGTGTGTCACTTTACATATGGCCCAAAACCCTCTCTCTCTTTCGAAAGATAATTATGGGGTTGTGGAGTGGACAAGGGGCTTTTTTACCTGCCTGGGCCGGAATCGAACAGGGAAAAAATCGAAAATTCAATTACCTATTCATGGCTTTGGTTATAATTTTGCCTATTTTTCATTGGCTGCCTCGTCAAGTGCCGCTCGTTTATCGAACTGTCACGGGGACTTCAAGGGAATCGCTTAATTCAGACCAGAATTTAAAATGAGACAAGAGGAATTACTAGGTTTAGCCAGGAAGTTGGAATTTTTAATTCTACACTTTAATTTCAAATGGAAAACACCTTCGCAGCGAGCACTTCATTCACAAACAATTTCCCTTGGCCAATTATCAGCAGATAAGAACTTTTTAAATGGAATTTACCATTAACGTGAAATAGTGTCAGAGCTCCTGAATTAGATTAGCTAATCAGCCTAATACGTTGTACACTGAAAGGCTGTTTAGAGATAGGAAAGTCAAATCACCCATTAAAATATATATCAGTGTATGTGGCCCTATACATGGTATATATAATCCCCCATCCTCTACGACTTTAAGCCAAATATAAATTAACGAAATGCCACAAAAAAGTGGTGATACCAATCTGCTGCTGCTTATCGGGAGCTGAGGCCTGTACCTAACTGTTTACCGATTTATCTAATCTGAGATTCTTATCGCAAGCAATTACTCTGCACTTCCTCCGATGCCAGGTTGGCTTTGCCCTCGAAACCCCTTGAATCTCTTTCCATTTCCACCCACAACTTGCGACACAGACACAGTGGGTCACAGCTGCTGCTATCCACCTACATGTACAGTGGTTGGTGCAGGTAAATGGCCGCCATAAAAGTTCAGTCATTGAATTCAAAGATATATGGTGGTATGTGAGTGTAGCTCGGTATGTAGAGGTCTTTTTGTTCCATTCATTGCTCTTTTGAGCACTGAAAAAAGTTCAAGTTTATAATAAAGTTTATTAAATAAACTAATAATAAATTAATAAAAATATTTTTAGTATTGAAACCTTTTTAAAACTTTCAGGTATATATACAAATATCTAAATAAAATCTCAAGAAGGAAAAGTAATGCTCGTTTGAAGTTGATATCTTATTTATAATAAAGCTTTTGGAAGGGATATAAGGATATCGTAGTCTGATAAATTAAATAAAGAAAAGTCTTCTTACTTTATAAATTTTCCCTATTTTTTCTTCAAATACTTAAACAACTTTTCTCCCAGTGCCAATGAGTGGCAACTGGTAACCCTTTTTTGCTCCTTCGCTTCGATTTTTTTTTTTGTGTCCTTACTGCTCGCTCGCTCCTTTTGTTTTGGCCGGGCCCGAATGTCGATCAATATTGAATTGAATTTGACCAATTGTTATGGCCACGACTCGACCGCGTCCGCTCAGTCAGACATTTGTAGGGCCACCAGCTAGATGTTAATGTTATTTAATAATTTACTCGGCGGCGATGTGTATGGCATTTCGGGAACACAAAATACTGTTTGTTTGTGGAGACTAAATATTAAATGCAACACACATAGCCCACATCAACTTTAACTTCCCTTGGAAGGGGAGGGCGCCTTCAATTCCAATAATATTATTAGAAACTCAACTGGAAAATCGAAGTTGAAGAAACCACAGGAATGCGGTTGGAAATGCAACAAAAGCCAAAACACAGTTTAGTGGTTGAATAACGACAACAGCAGGAGCCAGGAGCCAGGACATGCCGCCAGTCCTTGCGGGGAGGGATGTACATACGTATATGCCCGTGTACAGGCCAACCGACCGAAAGACCAAGAGACCGACAGACAGTGAACTACTAATAAAGCCAGGTGAAAGCCAGGTGCAGAGGCGGGGGGCGCCGCACAAAAGGAAGCACAAATAATATAAATTAAATGTGGGCAAGATGCCGCCTCAACTCCACGTCGCCTCGACTCCCACTCGAAAGAAAAGCAAGCTGAGTAATTATTTCCGGCAGAGCGGGCAGGACTTGTGGGGGGGAAACTGGCGGGGGACTGGACAGGAGAGAGTCCTTGCGGTTTGACTGCAACACATGGCCGGACACTTAAACCGAAGTGTGGCAAACGGGGTTGGAAAATCTATCTGGGCAATAATTTCGGTTGACATGCTTGCGGTAATTATTGACCGTAATGACAAAACCGTATACGAATACGGAAAATGGAAGCCGACTCCGTGTCCGAGTCCGTGTCCGAGACCGAAACCCTGACAAATTAGTTTTAGTTTTTGGGGTCATCTGCCCGGTCTGTTCGGCTGTTTGCCTTCCGCTGCTAATTGGATACTATTTTATGGACCTCCGGACTGGACACCAGCTGATTCAGATTGGGCTTCGGGTTCGGCATAAATTTGAGGGAAAGCAAATAAAAATTGTCAACGTATCGTGAAAATCATAATTTAATTCCATTTCGCTTTTTATTTGCATTTGATGCGGAAGATTTATGGCCGCCTGGCCTATATATAGCCATGTTAATGGACCAGAGCTGTCGAACACAACACAGGCCGAGAGTTTGTCCAAAAACTAATTAATAATTTTTATTTTCGGATGGCTCTCTTCGCTATCTATGATTTTCTATATTTTTCCACGATCGCTTCTTTCACTTTTCCGATTTCCCTCTGCTTTTTTCCTAAATTCATTTCAATGCCGGCTATTTTTGTTGCAATGTGGCGCACATGTTGGACATTCAGTGGGTCATAAATATTGAATGCGACCAGAGAACCCATTCCCCCAAAAGTTCCACTGGAATCTAGGCATATTTATAAAAAACTATACAATATAAGCTGGGGACTTACTTCAATTGCAATTGGCTCTAGTTGTGCGGGAGGCGGAGAGCTTCCGTGGACTAGAATGATTTCTTTGTGTGACAAATTGCCCGGCTTATTGTGTCTGCGGAGATCTGAGATCCAAGATCCAAGATCCAAGTGGACACACGACCGATGACGATGTCGAGGAGATCGTTGATCGCGTGAGACGAGCGACAAATGAATTCACTTGATGGGTGAAGTGCGAGGTCAAATCTTGCCGATGTCACAAAGCGAACGCACTCGCGGATACACCACATATAGATGTGTAGATACAGATACACAGATGCGCGCACAACGCGCTGCAGATACAATCAACAAACAATAAGCGAGGCAAATTTACAACACTTTATTTAACTTTTATTTAATTTTGTTATGCTAAGTTAAACGCATTTCGAATAGAAGAAATTTTCTTAGGTTTTTATTTGGTTTATTTATTATTTATTAAACATTTATAACACATTAATTCCCTATAGAAACTCAGGTATATTTTTTGATTTCTGTAGGCTATAGGCATTAGCTTATACTTGATTTTATATAAGATTTTATTAAAATATATATTACTTTATTTCACTTATAAGTTCTTGATTTCATTCCTATTAATATTTTTATTAACATTTATTATTAAACCTTTGAAGCCTTTGATTCCTACGATTTCTTGAGATCGGTTTGCACTTTCCTGCGTATTTTTCTCACACCTTCCGACTAGAATTTCCACACTCTCGAACTGGCACTGCGAGTGACATGATTTCCATAAAAACTGCACTGGGCCACAAAAATATTATTTTATATATGCTGCACTTTGGATCGCTGTGTGCTTTTCTTTTCGGGCGTGTAAAAGTGAAAATGCGAGTGGGCGGCCGGCCGGGCAGAGCGAGAAACGGAAAAACGACGACGATGCGCGCGATTTTCTCGCGTGGGGCTCGAAGAACGTCCAAGATGGCACTGCCACCGCCGATCGACTTGACAGGCCATGGAGCCGCCCAGCGGAGCGGTGTTATTTATTCCGAAAAATATAAATTATAAGTATAAATAATAATGGGGGAAATAAAAATTATGCATGTTTTTCTTATTTAGAACTTAATTGAATTTGCAAGGGAAGGCGGGGACACCGAGCCGCGTTGATCATAATTTAAATCAAAACACAAATTAATTTTTCACTCTCACTCTTTCTTTCTCTCTGTCGCTGCATTTGCTGCTCTGTTTAATTTCTCAGGTTTTCGCGGAAAACTGTCAGCAAGTGTCCACCGGAGAGGAAAACCACACAGAGTGGGCGGAGAGGAGGGACGACTCTCGGCGATCTCTGATCTCCGATCGATTGGCCTGCTGTTACGAGCTGTCCGAGCGGAACAAAACAAAACAGAACCATAATAGAACATCTGTTTGTCTTTTATTTACGTGTTTCCCTAATTTCTCCTGATCTGTCCGACGACCGTTTTCCTCAGCTCTAGGTGTGCTCCGGCGCAGTATTTTCTTTATTTTCCCATGACACGTTGTCAGGCGGATTAGTTTGGCCGTTAGTTTGACAGGCGCTATAAGTAGACACTCAAGTGGGTGGCAATCTAATTTGGCCGCGCTGCTCGAACAATTTGAATATTGCTCGGGGGATTAATGGGTGTGGATATGACCCATTTGGGTTGCACTCTATAAATTACACTTGCACAGATTTACTGATCGGTTTTTGTACGAAAATATATTGGAAATTATATTATATTATAAACAGGATTTGTTGGTTTTATTAACTATCAAATATTGAAAAATATTAGAAATAAACGTTCTTATTTTCAGGAACACTTTTTTATGTACATTAATATATAAAAAAATATTCTTAAATATATTAAAAATTAGAAATATTTGTTGATATGAAAAAAGTTTGAAAATGTAGTATATACTATAATATTTTATTTTCTATAAAATTTTAAAATATTTCTAACAAGTGCTTACCATTTTATTAATATTTAAATTCATTACAACATTTTTTATTTACTAAGTAAATATAGTAACAACCAAGGTTATATGTTAGTCTCTCACATTATTAACAAGAAACATTCACAAACTAATTAAAAACATCTTTGACATATTTCCAAAATTCTGAATTCGATAAAGTTATGCTCTGCCTAGCCTAGACTATATTTATATTTCCTTGTGTTTTTCCACCCACTCGGGAATTTCCCACGCAGATCTGGCAGTCCTCCTTCCACCCCAGCTATTTGTCGATCATTCATCACGAAACATTGTCAAGTTCATTCCTTCCGCCCGTTCCTATAGCCATAATTCAGAACAAAAGATTTTTCTTTTTCCCCCCCAGTCGGTGGCATTATTAGGGAACCGAAAAATTAAATCAAATTGGTAATTATTCACGGCGCTCTTTTAGCTCTCAATGTCAATGGCTGAGAGTTCCATAAACCGCTTTTAATGGCGATTTTACGGCAGCCTTAAAATGTCTATAAAAGTGCACACAGTGGCAGAGTCGGATAATAAGGAATGGGAAAGCACAGCTCTTGGCTATCTGCAAGTTACTCGAGCTTCCTTCATTCACTTGGCCCTTTTCCTTTCCTCCGGTTAAATAATTATCAGCGGCTAAACGCAAAAACAAACTAAACATAAAAATATTTTGGGATTGAGGCGGCTAGAATACCCTTTGATTTAATTACTTATTTAGTATAGCTTAACAAGTAAATCTCTGAAAGAAAGGAAGCTCTATTTAGGAACCTAACATATTTGTCCAACCACAAAAAAAATATACGAGGAGAGTATCTATTATTATCTTTAAAGATTAATTTTATTTATCGAAACATTTCTCTACTTTTACTGGCAACCATTTCATATTGAAATCAAGTCCTTTACAGGGTGTGCAAATCCGAAAACTGTGAGCATAATTTTGCACGTGTTTCGAATAAGTTGAAACTTTCAGTTGGCCAACTTTGCGGGCCAAATCAACCCCTTTGGACCGTTTTGTGGGCGGTGGACGTTTAAAAATGCGCGACCGCATTCATTAGTGCAAATGGCTTAAATACTTGGGCAGTCGAAACTGCTGAATGGCAGCTTAAGGAACCGGGATTCAGAACCCAAACTACCCAAACTCCGACTCCAACTCAAGACCCACGGCATTTGTTTGCCTGTTTGACTTTGGGCTCTCGGCTCTCGACTCTCGGGTCTCGGATTAAGTTTTCTCGCCCCGGCAAAAGTTTCGTATTACTCCAACCCCAGAAGATTTGCGTTATCGCCCGGACTGCATACTTTTGCCGCCCAGTGTCGGGGCTGCTGCAAGTGCATTTGCCGCTGCATACTTTCGGGCAGCCCGGCGAAAGTATTTGCCTGCCGCTATTGGAATTTGCAAATATTCTTATAAATTATTATATCAAAGTTCGGCATTACTTATGGCCAACTGGCTTCGACAGAAAACTTTGTTCAGTCCTCCGGTCCTCACACTCAGTCTTTCGCTTGACACTTTAGTGTAATTAGTTCTCGTGCGGTTGCAGCTTTGCGGGGAAAATCTCTTCGGAAAATCTCTTTGGGAGCGAAGGGAAATGTGCACTAGTCCGAGCTTTCCATGTTTTTGCGGCTTTTTCATGCCCTTTGATGTGGCAAAAATTTCAATTAATGCAATTGCAAAATACTCTCAATTTCCCCATCTCTCAAGCTGAGAGAAAATCGCTTATACACGTATGCCGCGCATAAAGATAGCGTAAAATCTTGTACTTATCTATTTATTCATGCTTGATTAGGCGGCATAAGAAGGAGGTCTATTAAATATTAATATTTAATGGTGGAGTGTATTAGCTGAAAATGTGTCGAAATGTGTTTCTGACACTGTTTAAAATATTTAAAATATTTATGCTGGAGCTCTAAGCGGGTTTGCCATAAAGGTTAACAGAAGAATTATAAATATTTAAACACTAAGTACGCTTATCACAGGTGAACTGAACTTTTCAGGAGGTTATAAATAATTTCTATATAATAATGATTAGATTCTTAACTTAGCAAATAACATAGTATCCCAGGAATACGTCTCGAAACTTAACTTACAGATTAAAGATCATACTCATTACGAAGTTGGTGCCACTTTCCTTGGCAACGAAACTTCGTTGGTCAAATCTCTAAGCGAAAAAGTCAAATAATTTGGCCACAAAAAAACTTTGGGTTGTCGGGGAAGCTTTAAAGAAATTACACTTGACACTTTTCAATTAGTGGCGAAAGTTTATTTTAATTGTGACAGTAACACGTTGTTGCCATCGCCACCCAAAAACAACACGGACAAGTTTGTGTCAGGACAATACAAAGCCTGGCAAGCTAAGGCCGAAGTCAAGGAGCGTCCTGGGAGCCACAAAATGTCAAAAGGAAACTTTTCTGGCCAAGATTAATTACAATTGAAAACAAATGAATGCAAAAACGATAAGCAGCCGAAAGGATTTCCACACAGCCAGTCGTCGTCGTCGTCGCCGGCTAAATGGAAATGAAAACCCAAAACTCAACTTCGCCAATCAAGATTACGGCGGGGGGGAGTGAGGCAGGCAGCCAAAGGACCTCTAATCAGGGTGAGGGGCGTTGAAACCAATGTTCACACCTACAATAGCAACAAGAAGTGCATGAGTAGTGTCGGGACACTCGGAGAAATATTTCTAAATAATGGGAAAGGATAAGAAATAATGATAGCAATGTGTGTACTTCAGATATGGAAATTATTTAATTTTAAGACTGTAAA
>VNJO01008364.1:2921-54184 GCA_008042535.1 Drosophila tani
GGCCAGGAAGCGCAGCTAAGTTTGGTTACGTTAAATATTTCAAAAATGGTCTGCACTTTTATAGAGAAGTTATTATGGTATTATTTCTTTTAACGAGGAACTATTAAGGATTAAATATTTAAAATTTAAAAGGGTCTTCAAAGTCAAATGCCAATTCTAAAACTATCAGTGTCAGATCGGATGGCCTTTTCGCTTCTACAACTATCTGTCTGAGAAGTTGGTGACTTTAAAAGCACATACCAAAAATCATATATATATTTTTATATATATTAAATTTTTATATATATGAAATTTAACGAAAAGTCTATACAAGTTGTTAGCTAATTTTGACACCAAAGTGATCAGCTCTGATGACTCTCAATTCTTTAAAAAGCATTAACAAAAAAAAATGTTTATCCGAAGGTTTTTTCTCGTCAATGAAAATAAGTTTTCGGCAATAAGGATGAAAGGATATTGCCCCACGTTGGGCGCCATTTCTGTTACGTCGGTGTTGTCATGGTGCCTCAGTCCTTGGAGGACATAGGGCTGAGGAAGTGGCCGCCCGGATAGCAGACACGATTTGTGCAGCTGAGCTCGCCGGATTTGGGGTGGGTTCTTTGGACGCCACTATCCTCTCCAAACGTAATCAGAACAATTATTTACGTGCCTGAAAAATAGAAGAAATCGTTTGTCAGTCTGTCTTTCTGTCCACATTGCCCCGCAAGCATATTTATGCTTGATCGTGAAACCGATCGGGCTATGTTTTGGCCGTTTTCCCTCCCCAATCGCAAACTTCGTGCGCCTTTGGATCGTCGCGGGCCGTGCAATACGATCCCCTTTCGTTCATGTCGTTCGTCAAAAGCTATGTCATTTTCTTGACCCAGTCTTCCAGTTGTACCAGTGCCCCCCCTTTTAATGGGTTTCTACCAATGCATTTTTTGTTGCTTTAAATTCACATTACAAGTTTATTAAAAAGGTTGGTAAATTGTGTATTGGGCATTAAAGGGTGTCAATAGGTGTTGTTATAGCTAGTTTGAATGTGTTTAAATTGTGTAATTAATATTTAGGGGTGTTTAGAATATAGTGTATTTTGGAGAAGCTTATGTTTTGTTCATAAGATAGATCGGGTATAGGTGGGCACGATTACATATATATATATATAAAAAAAAAAATGGTTTGACAATATTGGGAAAAATGTCCCGTTAACTCACCCTCTGTCATTCCATCGCTGAGAGCTCTCGTTCTGGAGTTGAGGTCTTAGTTGTTGGAAACGTTAAGTATAATTAAACATATATATATATAATATCGTGCTTTGTTTTGGTGTTAGAAATTCACCAATTGTAGAAAATTATTCGTATTGATTTAAAACATTAAAAAAAATATATATATAAGAAGTGTGGTGGTGTATGGGGGTTTTAAATTACACACAAAAAAAAACTTAAAGAAAAATAAGTTCAAAGGCTAAGCAGCTTTGTGGCCGGGGTGACTGCTGGTCGTTTGACGAAGGTGTCGTCTTCACTTTGTTGCACTTTCCGGCGGGTAGCGAGACGGGTGTACACTTGTATGTGCACTTGCATATGTACATATATACTTGGTGAAATGGAGACAGTATCTACTGTTCAAATATGGATTGAGGCACAGGTAACATAAGGCAAGCGGCCACACTCATCACGGAGACTATTGTTAGTGTGTTATTTATTGGTAATTGTTTGGCTGTTTCGGATTGTCGATTTCCATAGTAATAATGTAGTAATGTTAGATTTTTATTGATAATTTTTTTTATTGTTTGTTTTCGATGCTGATATTTTATCATCTTATATTGTTGTTCCGGGACATCCTTCAAGGTTTTTATGATGTAGAAAATTGTGGTTGTTGTTGAAGGTTGCACAGTTTAGTGCAAAAAAATATTGAATGTCCTTCAGGATTCACATGATCCGCGGCACTGTTCGACAGGATGTTGTAACGGCTATATTGCACATTTTCCGCGGTCGCGAAAGGCTATCCGACTTTTAAACTTAGGAGCCTTGTTCGCCTTCACTTTGGTCTTGGACTCTGACTTCGACTATCTGCCTTCGACTCTCCGACTTCGACTTTTTGACTTCAACTTCCCCCAGTACGGCTATATGGGGGTCTTTTATATCCAAAGACTGTGCCAAGTATTGCCTAGGAATCTCCGGAATGGAACACAAAAGTGTTCTCATCTAGTGTTATCAATTCCCCTCTTGTCGCCTATTGGCTGGAGTTTTATGTGGGTCGTCTTTGTTCTAAAGTTGAATAGTTCAGCAAAATCGGCGGTGCTGGGTTGCAGCTGATTGCATGGCTCACTTTTGTGAGTTTAGGCGGTGTCATCTGCCAGAGTCAAATTTTTGTGCAATCTTGCCCGTGTTGATTTTCTAGAGCACTTGCGCATTGGCTATTCTTGATTGTCTTGGAAATCCACTGCCGAAAATATTAGACCCCGTAATCATCACTACAGCGAAAACGTGGCTATTTAATTATACGGAGTTATACGTGTTCAGGACAGGAACGACCAATCACTCATCCCAAATCAATTGGTTTCGGGATCAGTTAGCATATACAAAACCTATGGCTAAAGCTGTTCGCGGACCAATCCTGGAACCGGTGGGTAAATTTTACCCCAAACTTAACCAGACACAGTGGTATACCAAACGGCCCCCCCTTAGCCATTGGTGACGTTGTGATCGTTGTTGTCACCGCCGTAATTTAAATACAAACGTCCACTTGAGCGGGGAACAGTGTTACCCATCTGGATCCTGGCCAACCCACTGTTATGGCCTAACACTGGAGGTAACATTGCTGAACACCGAAACTAACATTTGAGGATAGAACGGCTACATAAATATGTCGGACCCCTTTTAATCACAAGCTTCCTCGATGTCATATTTGGGTACGACGTTGATGAGCACTATGAGCACGCTCGGCAACTCAGATGATGGCGTCAGAGGCGACGGCCCCCGTCGCTGCTGCAGGGATTCCTTTATTGGAGAGCTGGAGAAGATCGTGTACAGCAACTCCAAACAAATGTATGCCAAAAAGAATATAGTGTACAATAAGGGTTTCGCGTCCATCAAGAACGAAGTAACTTTATGTCATTTCACCAGTCCAACAATTTGGAGGCAGCAGCAGATGAAGTGGTGAATTCTATATGGTACAAACAGAATCACCAGCAGTAGCCGGTATAGCAGCCCTTGCCCGCGTTGCCAATCCAGAAAAGAATGTTGGACAACTAGTAGCTGGAAAAAGTGGCGGCTCTACATGATCGAGAGACTCTGGGCCACTGCGTCTGTGGTCATTGTGCACAGATGAGCTATTAAAAAACGAAGCCGAAAATCTGTGGAAATGTCTTAACTTCAAATGGATTATATTGTCACCAAATATAAAACAGCTGAATTAAAATAAGTATGACCGTATCCCCAGTCTGCCAATAATGTCGAAGAACGCTTTTAAAAACGCGGTCACACTTAAAAGATAAACACTTTTTGGGGTTGCAAACTGTTTTATCGTCTTAGTATATCGTCTTATTTTTATCTTTCGCGCCTATTAACACCTAACCCTAACAAGCACGTGCTTTTGCCTTGAACGACCACTTGAATGTTTTGACCGTAGTGCATCATCGTCCTTAAATAGAAACATTATTTTTGTTTTAGTTTTAACTTTTTATGATCCAGTTGAGCTCCAGTTTCGGCATGAAATGGTGGTTCGATACGGCTTGTATCCATTGGGATAACTAAAAGACTAAGAGTCTAGATTGCGTAGAAACGGACAGATGGACATGGATAGATCGAATTCGGCTGTTAAGCTACGTACTCACCAAAACTACAATTTAGCAACTAAATGAGGGCGAGCGAGAGCTAAATACATTTTTCGGCCCCTCTTAGGCTACGTTTTCACAAGCGCTACAATTTAGCAACCAAATGAAAGGAAAAAACCCGTGCTCACCAGATTCTTACAGGACGATAAGTCTCCTGTCCACTTTCTCCAAGATATTCAAGCGGATCGTGCTTGATCGTTTGCTGAATATTGACGCATTCATGGAAGCTCTGCCGGGCCACCAATTTGGCTTTCGTAGTAGCCATAGCGCTATTGAGCAAGTTCACAGAGTTATTCTCATTCTTATAGTGCTTATAGACGTTCGGCAGGCTTTTGACAGGGTTTGGCATGAACATCTGTTTTAGAAAATAATGCCGCTTTTACCTGAAGGACTGTGGAAGCTTATTGTGTCATTTCTGGATAACACGGAGTTTGCCATTGGGATCCGTGGACATCGATCTGAACTACGCCCAATTCACGTTGGTGTACCTCAGGGCAATGTCCTTGGCCCGGTACTGTACACACTTTACACAACGGATCTTCCAAACCCCATTGTTCGTGGTACTCTTCTAGCCACCTACGCAGATGACACTGCTTTTCTAGCTGCTGGCAGCACCCTCATATCGGCTTCCAGTCTTGTCCAGACATTCTTGAATGAATTCGAATGTTGGGCATAGGGATGGAACATAGCGCTTAACATTGAAAAGACACAGCACGCCACTTTTGTACTTCGGCCTGACCGCTCACATGCCCTTTACTTGAATGGGAAGAGACTAAAGCATGAGGATAAGGTGACGGTCCTAGACCGCCGACTTTGCTGGAAGGGGCAGATTGACCGAGTCTGCGGATCAGCAAGGACAAAGCTCGAAAAAATTGAATTGGCTCCCTCGTTCTGATAGCGGTCTATCCCTCCATGCCAAGGTGCGACTATTTAAAGCCATTGTCCTTCCGACACTAAATTGGGGAATTACATGCTGGGGCACCGCTTGAGACTCTTCACTAAAAGGGAGAAAAAATGCATATTGAAGGCTCTGAGAAGGATGCTGGGAGTTAAGTGGCACCACTACGTACAAAATCACACGCTATTTCAAGACACAGGAATACCAACTGTAACAGAAACAATTTCATCATTTCCAAACCGATACAGAGACCGCCTGCTAGCGCATACCAACCGTTTGGCTAGACATCTTGCCGTTAGGCCAACGATGTTTGCGCAGACAACACCCTATGGACCTATAGGTACTCGGCCGAGACAGACATGGACGACTTCTTTAAAACCATTTAATTGACCACACACAAAATGCCTCAAAGTGGAGCTCATTCCTACCCGCAGTTTCCGGGATCTATTGTCACTATTACTTAAACACGAACACAATGGCGTGATAATTAAACTTAAAAAAAAAAAAAACCAAATGAGTGCGAGCGAGAGCCAAAAACACTCTTTTGGCCCTTCTTAGCAAGGTCGGTATGCAGATGAGCTAAGAAAAATACTAGAATATACTAGAAAGAACATCGTGCTAGATATTTTAAATCGGATGAGTCTTCGCAAGGGTGGCACGACAGAAGGGAAGCTAACTTCGGTAAGCCGATGTTTGTATACCCTTGCAGTCTGCAATTGGATTATTGAAAGTCGATACATTACAGTAAAATCGAAAAAATATCGAAGTTTTTTCATTTTTCTAACATTTACAAACACATTTTACATTTTAAATTTTCTAATTATCAACCGATCGCTTTTATGGCAGCTATATGATGCAGTTTTATGATCTTAATGAAATTAAAACCGTAATTTTTAAACCGTTAAAAAAAACTATATCTCGAAATTTATAAAAATACATTGAGAAACATTGAAAGTCGATACATTTTAGTAAAACTGAACCAATATCGAAGTTTTTCATTTTTATAACATTTACCTACACATTTTACATTTTACATTTTCTAATAATCAACCGATCGCTTTTATAGCAGCTATATGATCCAGTTGTCTGATCTTTAATTAAAACCGTAATTCTAAAACCGTAAAAAGCAGCTATATCTCGAAATTTATTACAAATACGTTGAGAAACAGAGAAGTTATAATTTATTTCCAATAATTTTCCGATCATTCCAATGTCAGATATAAGATATAGCGGTCCGATTTCCATTACATTTAAAATGTATAGCTATAATTTAGTTAGAGAGTCATATATTTAATGTAAGCCCAATATCTTGAAAAATAGCTAAAAAAAGACATTTTGGCCCTATCGTTCCTATGGCAGGTATAAGTCATAGTGGTCCGATTCCGGTAGTTCTGACATATATACTAGCTGCAATAGAAAGAAGACTATCTGCAAAGTTTCATTCAGATAGATAAAAAACTTTTGCGTAGCTACGGACAGACGGACAGACGGACATGGCTAGATCGATACGGCTGGTGTTCCTGATAAAGAATATATATACTTTACGGGTCTTTAGCTTTGTCTTCATCTTCGGCTTCAGCGCGCACTCTGGTTGCACCCTAAATGGCTATAACTTCTGAACTAATTTGAGTTGGGATGTGGCCAAGTTCCTAAGCTATTCTTGAAAGTGAAACAAATTGTAAAAAATACAACAAATAAATCGATTTTTAAAAACGTCCATGGTGGCCAGACCCCATAAGTAAATAAATAAATCATATGATCATTTTGCAGGTATTTGTGGCGTACTTTAAAAACAAACACAGCTGTCAGTATGGTTGTTTGGCCGTTTCGTATGGATTTTGTGTGAACACCATAAAACCTGCTTACAATAGAAAGATGAAACTTCTTTAGCAAACTAAGGGTTTAGCGCTAGGCTTTAAGCCTAGTACTCAGATAGACGAAAAGTGTTTCTAAACAGTAAAAGGGGTCAATAGTAGAGGTCATTTGCGATGGATGCACATTGAATAACCTTTTTAATGAGTTGTTCACCAACGACCGTTTGTTTTCGAAACGCTCAGTTAAGTTGTTCCAGGCTGAGTGGAAACCATCGTTGGTGAGTGGCGAATTGGAAACTATGGAATTAGCTTTACCACTAGTCTTAGCATTTAAATGGAATAACTTCTCGACAGCGGTAAGTCTTGGATTGTCTATATAGACCGCTGTGAAAAGGTCACGGAACGTGGGCCAGCGAAGATAATCACTAGTGCCTTTGGAGAGGCGTATTATTTTCTATATCCAGTTTTTCGGAAAATAAAATTTATCTGGCTATTGGCTAATCCGGAATTTTTTCTTTTTTTGTTATTTGAACTGGACGAAATTTTAATATCGGCACTGTATTCGCCGTTCTTGTTTTTCAAAAATGTATGTGTGCGGATGTTTGTGCACCGACCGTGTGCAATCACTGCAGTTAGCGAAGAGAAGAAAAAGGCAACGACGATTAGCGGAATAAAAATCCGCATTGGAGCTGGTGAGGATCAGGATAGATCCGGCTCGAAGGACCATGAAAAGGAGTGGGCGGACTATTAGCCAAAATAAGACTAGTCGAGGTAGTCTCAAAATCTCACATAGAAAAATAAGTAGACGGGCTGGGCAGAATTAATTTGTAATATGATTGAACTTTATTCGCCTTCATCGGCTGGTCGAGAACTATAACTAACTACATAAAATAGAAGTTGGGGAGAGCGGAATGGAAAACTCTTGCGGACTAGAAGCCCGGAGAAAAAGAGAGGGACAGAGAGATTGTGCGAGAGCGCTGGGCTCCATGAAGTGGGACATTTCAAAGCCGCTAGCGCTTTACACTGGCTCTCGAAAATAAGCGCCCTCTTGGCGCGAACACTTAGAGAAGCGAAAGTTGCACATAATATTTATTTTATAACTCATTTCTTCGCTTCTAGTATACCAACATAAGAACAGTTGTTATTGCATTCATCTAATATACATTATATCATAGTTATGGCCATTTTTGAGCTAGAATTGGCGGCATATAGAACCGTTGCAGATGCGTTCTGTTGAACAACCCGTTCTACAAGGTCCGACTGGGTTGCCGTATGGCGAGAGGAAAGGCCGTTGGTATTTCGAGAGCGGGGTGACGAAAAGAATAAGGGCGCAAATAAAGTGCGCGCTGAAGCCGAAGACGAATACAAAACTAAAGACAAAGACGAAGCTGAAGACGATTTGCTTGTGATTCATACGATCTTCTTCGCAAGCACTATGAACAGTTTCGCGCGAAATCGGGTTGTCCAGTTTTTGGTCTTCGTCTTCGGCTTCGACTTCGTTTTCGTCTCAGCGCGCAATCTGTCTGAACCATAAAAAAATTAATAAAACAGATCCCGTCAAGAACAATAATTTACACAAAATCCGTATCTAGGAGTTTGGAAGAGCAGATAAAGTTATAGTAATTCAATTGGTAGAGGTAAATTCAATAATATGGCATTTGGGCAATATAAAACATTTGCATATATAAAGACCTAGAAGGAAATAGCTGCACCGATGACATATTATATGAGCACGGCATGTAACGCTCGGTGGCTGCGCTGAAGGCGTCAGTAGCGAAGGCCACCGACCACTGCTGCTGAGAACAGGGTCTTGCTGCACAATTCCTTCATCGCCGAGCTGGAGAAGGACATGTACAGCAATAGACAGATCCGGAATCAGAGCAAGAAAAAGCGCACCTCCAGCCAATTGTATGCCTGCAAGGATATGGTGTACAATTAGAATCGAGTCAGTTCACCAGTCCAACAATGTGGAGGCAGCAGCATTAGCTGCGGCAACCACCGCCACCACCCAGAAGGTGGTGAATTCCATTTGGTACGACTAGAATCACCACTAGCAGCAGACTTATGGGATCGTACGAGTAGACGACGCCTTGCAACTGTAAATGGATTATATTGTCAGCAAAAATATAACAGCTTATTTAAAACACTTATGGCAGCATCACTTACCTCCAAATAATGCCGTAGAACGTTTTAAAAACGCAGTCACACTCAAAATATTAAATATTTTTGGGGTCGCAAACTGTTTTACTATAAGAGTACTAGGCTTAAAAAAGAAGAAGACCCTGACGGTAGACGGTCTACGGTAAATGGTGGCAATGTGAACACGAATTCAAATTTTCAACATCTTCTATCGTTATCCCGAAAATAACTATAGTTATTTTAGCTGGTATTTTGACCAAGTGTTTTCGTTATTTTCATAAGCCTAATACTCAGTCAGTAAAACAGTTCGCAACCCCGAAAAAGATTTAATTGTTTCGGTGTGACCGCGTATTTAAAAAGTTCTTCGTCATTATTGGGAGGCATGTGATGCGGTCATACGTATTTTATATCAGCTGTTATATATTTACAATTATTTATTTTATATTTGAAAGACACTTTGGACAGGGTTGCCGTTACGTTTTGGAATAGCTCATCTGCGCGCAATGACCACCAAAGCCGTCGCCCAGATTCTCTCGACCATGCACAACCGCCTCTTTTTCTCCCTATTACTAGTCCAACATTCTTTCCTGGATCGACAACCCGGACATGGGCCGCTTTACCGGCTGCTGCTGATGATTCTGTTCTTACCAACTGGAAATAACCACCATCTGTGTGGTTGCCGCAGCTACTCCTGCTGCCACCAAATTGTTGGACTGGTGAAATGATTCGAAGTTACTTCGTTCTTGATGGATGCGAGACTCTGATTGTACCCTACATCTTAGCTGGCATACATTTGGTTAGAGTTGGTGTTGCTCCTGCGCCCGGTTGTGTGCATTGCTGAACATGTCCTTTTCCAGCTTGGCAATGAAGGTTTTGTCTAGCCGAACACTTCTCTGACGCCTTCCTCTCAGTCATCGAGCATGACATCTCATAGTGCTCATCAACGTCATAAGCAAATATGACATCGAGGGAGCTATTTTCTTCCAGGCCTTTATTTATGCAAATGCTTAATATTGCCCAAATCCCTTATTATTGAATTGGCCACTACCAATTTAATTACTATAACTTTACCAACTTTTCTAAACTCCTGGACTCGGCTTTTGCATACATTATTGTATTTGGCGGGATCTCTATTTTTGAATTGTGTGAAGAAACAGTAAAAGAGAGAGAGAGACCAATAGTCGAGAACGAGCTGTTTTATAAATTTTTTATTCTGTTCGTCACCCCGCTCTAGAAATACTAAGAGTCTCTTCCTGGTATTTTCTAGTATAATGTCTTCGTACCGGCCTTTAAAACAGCGCTGCCGAAAAGTGTTTCTCGGCCTTTCGCTCTCTCTCACTGCTTAGAAACGCTGATCGCGTTACTGAGTACGGAGCTATAATAACGAAAGTTAAAAATTGATCTCAGGAATATTTCGATATAATTCGTATCAGTGTATTTAATGCAGAAATTTAAAAGCGAAATAATTACAATTATATCAAGAGGGTTACAAATTGCTACATTAATTATACAATTATCTTCCTACAACATAAAAGAAAAATAAAACAATTATCCTTTGAAATTTACATTATAGCATTGTATTTTTAAATAATTAATTTCTGTCCTTGCGTATCTAAATACGCCAACCAACTGCAGGGAAAAAGTTTCCGCAAGGTTTCGTTCATTTCGCAGGTCTTTTCGGAATTAAAAACTATAACCATGTCTGGGAAATAATTTCAGTGTACAAGTTGAAACTAGAACACACCAGATACACTTTTTCCGCTTGCAAACTGGTTTCGTCGATCTTAGCTCTGCTGTTTTTGTAAAGTTTTTCGCTCGCAAAATTCTTTTATCGATCTTAGAGTATTTGCTGCATTTTCAACTATCGAACGGGAATGCAGAAAAAGCGTTTCTACTATGCAAATTTTAATTGTATATTTAATCAAAATCGGACCGCTATATCTTTTAGCTGCCATATGAACAACCGGGCCAAATTAGTCGATTTTCGGGATTAAAATTTAATATGTGATGTGTATTTTAATTTTAGCAATACATTTTAAACTTCTTAAATATATCTGCAAGGGTATATAAACTTCTGCTTGCCGTAGTAAGCTTCCTTTCTTGATTTTCTGTGCAATTGATCCGATTGTATGTACAAGAGCAATGAAGAAAGTCATACATTTGTTCCACAGTTGTTCGGCCAGCGGGCAATCAATTTCATTTGTTTAAAGAACAGCTTACTAGTGGTGGTAGTTTGGCAAAATCTCACATCGATGGGCCGAAAAATACTAATATAATCGATTCTAACGTGAAAACTAGGTACCCATTAGCAAAGTCGGTATGCAGATGAGCTAAGAGAAATACTTGAATATACTACATAGCGGTAGATATTTTATATCGGATGAGTCTTCGCATGGGTGGCGCGAGGGGATGGAAATATCTGATAATACCCAGCGACCCTTGCGAAATGGAAACAAAGCCATATGGCGGGACTTTCCAGCGGGGAAAAATAATTTTTCTTATAATACAATTAAAGAATTATGTGGGATCTTGACCATAAAATAAATTAAATTAAAACAAATTACAAATTACAAATGAAGTCTTAAAATAAGTTATTTCAGAGGGAAATAACCAAATCAAACGAACAAATTATTTAAATTACCGGAGCTACCGCCGACGAAGACGAGCTGCTCCTGGCACTGCAGCTGCTGGAGCAATAGAAAATGGAAAAAATCCCAATTTAAAAATGATGGACATGCTATCTCCATTCCCTGCTCGTCCTTGACCAGTGGTCGCCTATTGGGTCATCTTCTTAGTTGGCTGCCAACCGACAATGCTAACGCTTCAGAGCATATAAGGAGTACAATAAGGAAAATGAGAACTGCCCGTCCTCGGGAAGTGGCAATGGTAATGGTTTGGGACGACTGGGCAAGCACCCGCCGCCCTAGATACGCATGAGCACGGGTTCCGTGGAGAGCTCATGGACTTAAGCGTCAAGTTCGTGACAGCAGTCGTCGTGGACGCGGATGTGCCCAGCGATGTCAATGGGCAGGGCGACACGTCGTAGGTGTTGTACGACTACAATGCGGAGAGATCCACCAGTGGTAGTAACAGCAGCTGCACGGCTAGGAAAAGCTCGTCCTCGTCAGAGGCAATGGGAACTGGCCCCCGCGACTTTGGAAAACATAATTTAAGTAATAAATAAATAATTTGTTCATTTTGCAGGTATTTGTTGCATACTCGGTCTGACCGTGTTTAATTTAATTGTAAACAAACACAGCTGTCAGTATGGCCGTTTGGCCGTTTCGTATAGATTTTCAGTGAACACCACCTGATCACATTATAAATATTAAATCCTTTTAGCTAGCTAATGGTTTAGCGCTAGTGAGTACTAGGCTAAAAGACGAATAAATACATATGCATTTTTTTTAATGTTGTCACCACTAGATTTTTCTTCTTTATGCACAGGAAAAATGCTGCATAAATGCAGGGCTAAAGCCCAGAATTTAGGGTTGTGAAATATGTATAAAATATGGTATCTATAATTTTCATTCTTTAAATCTTTTTTGGGTTGCGAACTGTTTTACTGTCTGCGTACTTGGCTTAAATTTTTATTCTGTTTGTCACCCCGCTCTAGAAATACCAAAAGTCCCTTCCTGGTATTTTCTTGTATGTTATTCGTTTGTCTGCGTACGGCCTTTAAAACAGCGCTGCCTAAAAGTGTTTTTCGACTATTGACCTATCGCTCTCTCTCACTGCTTAGAAACGCTGTTCGCATGTCTGAGTACGGAGCTAAAATATCATCAGGTTTTTGCTATATTTATCACCAAAATTTATCGATATATCTGATATATTTGATATTATTATATTTCAGTATAAGAATCGTAAGCCCGCCAAAACAACATTAACTTTAAATGCAAACAAAAAACTTTTGTCCATTAAAGAACAGAGATCTTAAGGTTGAACAGTTTAAGTAAGGATACAAGAAAAAACTTAAAAGACTTAATTTAATTTTTTTAACAAAGAAAAATTTACATTTTCTAGAAAAATGACATATATTGGTAACAAGATTTTAACTCTAAAATTCTTTTTTTAAGGATTTCAGAAAATCTTTATTTTATATGAATATCCGTCATCCGTCGCAGACAACGCATTTTATGCCGGAGGCCAGCCGCTCTAAAGGAACCGAGCCAACTGGTGTTATAAGGTATATATTAATATATTTCCAAATAATATCAATATGCAATATATAAGAAAAAAAAAATATTTCGATATAAATATTTATAATTTTGTAAATAGTATCGATATATTGATATTTTAATATATTATCAACAAGCCTACCAGAATTCCGAATTACAAAATTCAACTCGAGTAGAAAGAGAGCTTTAACCGGTTGCCAGTGACGATCATCGATATAAGGATTCGATGTTGAAAAATGATCGGCAATATCAATACTATCGATTTTTTTCCAGCTCTAATTTATAGTTGCATTAAAATTCGCCGGTAATAGTAATGGATTTACAATTGCCATATATGGCGGAGTACGCCAGAACTGGACGTGCTTCTTGTAAAGGATGTAAATCTGCTATTTCTAAAGACAATCTTCGAATTGCAGTTATGGTTCAAGTAATTATTAATTAACATTAACATACATATGTACAAGGGGACTATTTGAATACCTACAATCAACACAACAAAATAGTTGAACTACTTATTCCCGGTACTTATTAGGTACAAGGGAATTATAAGTTAGTGTTAACAGAGAATGTATGTAACAAGCAGAAGAAGGCACTTCGGTCTCCATAAGGTGAGGGATCAGCATCATCGATTTGGCCATATTCGTCTGTCTGTTCATATGAAACAACAGATCTTAAAAACTAAGCCTAATTTGGTGACAACATTCAAATCTGTTGCACGCAGATGAAGTCTGTTTTAAACTTTGGCCATGCCCTTTTTTTTCCCCTTCATAATTCATGAAAACCCTGTACTAAGCTGTAAAGATATGAATTTCGTAATTTGCGGTTTAAAGTAAATAGACCGGGTACCTGACAGTCGATTTTTTTTTCTTTTTGGAAACTAAGGTTTTTAAACTGGTGTACTATACCATACTATATTTCAAGATCTACTAAACTGATTTGGCTTAGACTTCTTCCACATATTTTTAAATGTGCCCGCTATAGTATGTATGTACAGTGGCTCACAGCTTATTTCGTGCAGTGGTTCAACCAAATTTTAAAGTCGTGTAGCACATAAACTATATGATATATAAACAAAATTTTAATGCAGTTTTTTAAGTAGTATTCTAATATATATAAAAATCGTCTTTTGTTTTACAATTCAATTCAATAATATTTAAATTAACAAAAAAGTTAAAATATTGACTTTTTCAATGTCACAGCTTATTTCGTGCAAGAACTTTAGGTTAATGTATTTCGTGAATTGTGATCCAAACTAACTTTTTCTTATGGAATCTTTTTGAACACAATATCAGCTAATTTTTTAAACATTTAACTTTTTTTTTATACACTGGAAAAAAGTTTCATTTCATTTTAGAGGAATCAGCCCCTGTTCAACAATTGAACAGCGGTAATTGGTCGTAAAATATTTTAAAAATAAAAAAAAAACTAGGCGGAATATTAAATTAATGCTATATTTAAAGCTTAATAATATTACAAATAAAAAAATTGTGCCTATTTGGGATCAAAACTCTCCATATAATATTGCTCCTAATATCTAAAACGACCCTCTAGGCCGAGTTTTGCGACGTTTTTAAGCAATTTTTTTTCTCAAAAGTTGAAGATAACATGAGCTAACATATAATACCTTCGATGAAGACGAGGTATCCAACACCTAATACCTTCTTTGGGCCTTCAAGAAGGTGGAATTACTGCCAGCAAGCTCATATAAAGCTATCAGGTGCATATGGTGTAGCTCTGTATGTCGATCACGCCAAATATATGGCATTCCAAATATCAAAAAATGTAAAAGGTAGTCTCGTTTTTGCAAATACCTTCATTTAAGAAGGATATTGGGTAATTTTCGTGCTCCCTTGCAAATTTAAGTTGGCACAGTTGAATTTTCAGCCTTATAAATGGCTTCTTCAAAGTTACTTGGCCATTAAAGTTATGTTCTCGCCATATTCGGTAGTCGGTTTTCGCGAAACAGTTTTTGCCAGTTCATTCTCAATATATACTGCTTGTTTGATGTCGATATCATCGGATTAAGTGTACTTTTAAGGATAATTCGTGTGTCTTCATGCCCACTGAACAATATTATATGGAGCATTTTGGCCCATATCAGCCGCCACTTATTTTTATTTTTAAATTTTTATATTATTAGGCCTTTTATTTACCATTTAATCAATATTTCTCCTAGTTGTTTTATTTTTAAAACGTTTAGGGGCCGATTCCCATTGTTCAATAGTTGAGCAGGGGCTGATTCTTCTGAAACTAACAAACCTTTTGTTTCAGTGTATCAAAAAAAAAAGGTAAGTGTTTAAAAAACTAGCTGATATTGTGTTCAAAAAGATTCCATAAGAAAAAGTTTGTCTTGGATCACAATTCACGAAATACATTAACCTAAAGTTCTTGCACGAAATAAGCTGTGACATTGAAAAAGTCAATATTTTAACTTTTTTGTTAATTTAAATATTATTGAATTGAATTGTAAAACAAAAGACGATTTTTATATATATTAGAATACTACTTAAAAAACTGCATTAAAATTTTGTTTATATATCATATAGTTTATGTGCTACACGACTTTAAAATTTGGTTGAACCACTGCCCGAAATAAGCTGTGAGCCACTGTATATCATAGAATTTTTTTATCAAGGCCGTCATTAAAAAACAAAATTCTATGGTGCATCAAAATAAATTTAAAAAAAATTGTTGTTTTATACAGTGCTGCACTTAAGTAATGGCACAGTTGCAAATGTTAACTTTAAACGTTATTCCCAGGATTATGCAGCATTTAAATGATTAAATTCTTTTGTATATAGTTGAATTAAACATTTGTGTATTCATTGGCACCATTTTGTAATACTTTTTTTTTAACGTTATTAAAACTTTTTAAACTTAAACAATAAATGAACGTATTTCGTGAAACAAAAGTCTTGGCACTGTTGCCTTACTTATTTAAATTTTTCTTATTTTAAGCCTAATCTGGCTACTTTTTTTTTTTTTTAAATTAATAACGAAACTTCCATATGGCGTTCAAAAGTTTAGGAAAAATAAACATTTGTTAAGGTTATTTTGACTTTTGTCTGCATTTAAGCATAAGCACACTGAAATCAGCGTATTTCAGCGAAAAATCAGTCCTTAACATGTACAATGCAGCCTAATCTTATTATGAAATAGCCAAGTTTATGCAATCTTATCATATTTAGGCTGTAAAAAAGGTCAACGGAAGCGAAAAAAAGCAAAAACCCTATATAAATTAGTACACTATTTATAGAGGCAATCGAAAATTTGTAATGTAGGTATTATAAATGTTAGACATTTAGTACAAATTATTATTTATTTTTTTTACCAAAAAACGCTTTTCTCCTAAGGCCCTATTTTTATTCTTTATTTCTTTTATTTTTATTTCGCACAAAAGGTACACCGGGTCTAAAAATTTAAACATTGACACAAAACTTTTTTATTTCACTTATATATTAAATACATATACATATGTATACATTTTTGATAATACAAAGGGTTTGTCAAAATTTTACTTCCACACTTTCCACTTTTTTGACCTGTTTTGAAAAAATTATTTTTTATAAATTTTTTTTTATTATTTTTGTATTATACTGGCTTATCACTATTAAAGCTCAATTTGGTCATAATAAGTCAAAATTACAAAAATCATGTTTCTAAAAAAAAAAAAGTATCGTCAATATGGCGGAAAAATTGTGTGTTTGCGATTCTGTGTTCGCGAGATTGCCTTTCAATTATTTAAAATTACTTTTACTGTCTTAAACGTTAAAAGTGAGGTCTTAACTTGAAACTGCATTATTCTTTTATAACACGCATTTTTTATTTAACTATTCCTTTCACACTCGCTGTGTCTAGCATTTCTTCACATTCAGCCGAGGAACACTTCTGTTTTCATATTTTTTTGTCAATTTAAAATAATACTGATATCCACCAAGGCTACTTTTTGCACCACGCGTAGAGCTAATATACATATTTACGTAAAAATACAATGAAGACAAAGAATAAAAATGTATTTTTAAGGGTAGTTTTATAACCAGAAAGCGTACAAACGTGTGTTCGCGAGGCTGTGAATTGCCCACATGTAACTCGATCTTATATTTCGTCAGGAAATCCGAAATACCTATGGCTACCGATTAAAGTATTTTTTTTTTTATGCAAAAATTTTTGCAAAAAATTGATCAACAAATTTTATCTTTAAAAAAAAACGTCGAAACAAAATAAAAAAAAAACGAGAAAGAAAGCTAACTTCGGTAAACCGAAGTTGGTATACCCTTGCAGTCTCCAATTGGATCATTGAAAATCGAACCATTTTAGTAATGGTGAAAAAATATAGAATTTTGTAAATTTTACATTTTACATGTAACATTTTACATTTTCATATAAATCGACCGATCGCTTCTATGGCAGCTATATGATATAGTGGTCCGATCTTAATGAAATTAAAATCGTAATTCTAGAACCATAAAAAACTGCTATATCTCAAACTTTGTTAAAATAATATGACATTGAGGGACCTATTTCCTCCCAGGCCTTTATTTATGAAAATGTTTAATATTGCCCAAATCCCTTATTATTGAATTGACCTCTACCAATTTAATTACTATAACTTTATCTGCTCTAAACTTAACTCCTCGACTCGGCTTTTGCATACATTATTGTGTTTGGCGGAATCTATATTTTTGAAATGTGCGAAGAAACAGTAAGAGAGAATGAGATGCCAATAGTTGAGAACAGGTGGTTTTATTAAATTTTTTATTCTCTTTGTGTTCCCGCTCTGGAAATACCAAAAGTCTTCCTTTGCGCCACCTGGTATTTTTCTGGTATTTTGTTCGTTCGTCTGCGTAGGCTTTTAAAACAGCGCGGTCGAGCACCGTTTCAAGACTATTGACCTCTCGCTCTCTCTCACTGCTTAGAAACGCTGTTCGCGTGTCTGAGTACGGAGCTTAAAACTATACATTTTAAATTTCTTGCAAATCGAACCGCTATATCTTATAGCTGCCATAGGAATAATCGGAAAATTATTGGAAAAAAATTATAACTTCTATGTTTTTTAACATATATTTATACATTTTGAGTTAAAGTTCTTTTTACGGTTTTACAATTACGATTTTAATCTCATTAAGATCGGATAACTATATCATATAGCTGCGATAGAAGCGATCGGTTTATTTTTACGAAAATGTAAAATGTGTAAGTAAATGTTGTAAAAATGTAAAAATTTCGATATTTTTCAATTTTACCAAAATTAATCGATGGCCAATTTTTGATAAAGGTATTTTTATCATATATGCGATATATCAGAAAAAAAAATATTTCGATATAAATATTCATAGTTTTGTAAAAAATATCGGTATATTGTTATTTTTATATATTATCAACAAGCCTAGTCCATAGTCAACCTGGTCTTCATATACAGAAATCAGATTTGTTAACTATCAAATAAAATTTTTTTTTAAATAAATAAAAAAAAGTATTACAAAACAAATACAAAGTTTCTAACCCGCCCTTGATTTGCTTCATTGCGCGACCTACGCAGCCTGCTTTTGCGGTGTTTTAGGTCTGCCTTAAAATTTCAACCATATTGCTAATCGGATGATAAACAAGGGAGATCTGTTTATCATCCGATTTTACTCAAATTTTCAGAAAACGTCCATTCCCATTCAAGCCCAATAATTTATTTTACCTATTAGCTTTGACCCAAAAATCACGACATTAGCTTATACACAGCAAACTGAATCTGTATGCATCGGATTTAGAATGCTGTCTCCAAATTTGGTGCTAGCTCTTATAGTCTCAGATCTGTTGATTTACACGGACAGACAGACGAACCGACGGACTTGGCTAAATCGACTCGGCTGGTGACGCTGATCAACAATATATATACTTTATAAGGTCGTAGATTTTTCCTTCTAGCTACGCACTCGGACACGCGAAAAGCATTTCTAAGCAGTGAGAGAGAGCGAGAAATCCATAGTAACCCTCTCGCTCTTTCGCATTGCTTAGAAACACTTTTTGTGTGTCTGAGTAAGTAGCTTTGGCCTGTTACATACATTCTCGGTTGGTACAAACTTATAATTCCCTTGTACCCTATGGGTACCGGGTATAAAAATTACGAAACGGCCGAAATCGGACTACTATATCCTATAGCTGCCATAGGAATGATGGCTAAATTAATGTAAAATAATTTGAACTTCTCTGTTTTTAAACGTATTTCTATAAATTTTGAGATATTGCAGTTTTTTATGGTCCTACGGTTTTAATTTTTTTAAGATCGGACAACTATATCATCGGTCGATTTTTATGAAAATGAAAAATTATACATGTAAAATGTAAAATTTTCAAAATTCGATATTTTTTCTATTTTTTCAACATTACCTAAATCGTTCTATTTTCAATGATCCAATTGCAGACTGCAAGGGTATACGAACTTCGGTTTACCAAAGTTAACATTTTTTTTTTTTTTTTTTTTTTTTTTTTTTTTTAATATTCTTAAAACCTATTAGTTTATTTAATTTGTTTGAGGGTTATTTATACACAATAGGTAATAATATCACGAAATACAGCGCATTCGTTGTCATTAATAATATAGTTTATAAATATTTTAATTTAGAATGAGAATATTAAACTTTCGATAGCACAGAGCTTTGGGTTTCCATTGGAAACGTATTATTTGATACAGACAATAGATTTTCTATCGGGTTTAAGTCTATGAACTAAGCAGGTCAATCATGGATGCATCTGCTTTTAAACCACTTCCAAGCTTTTCTGCTCGCATGTTTTGTTTGGGTCATTATTCTGTTGGAAGACCAATAATATTGGCATTTCGTCTTCCGCTTAGGGGGCTATACCAGTGTAACACATGAACAAATAGGCAATTTTCGAAATTTTTTCAATAATATAGTACTTGATAGAATGTTTGGAACTTTTTTAAACATAATAGCGATTATCTTCAGCTAATTTAAATTTTTTTTACAAAAGTATTGAAAAACAAGTGTGAAAGCTACAGTCGAGAGTGACCGACTGTGAGATACCCGGTACACAAAGCATTGTGCGTGAAATTAAATAGCACACGGACATGGAAAAAACAAAATGTTGACAAATGAAGACAAATGTTGCTATAAAAATGTTGAGCCACATTCAAAAAAGTCAAATGATGCTGGGAACATGTTGAGCAAAGTTAAAAAAATACAAAATCTGCAGCTGTATGCAGCTGCATTACGAATTAATACGCCCGAAAGAACGCAACACTTTTTTTCGCTACAGCCCTTGCAGTCGCTCAGAAGAAGAAGAAACTTTATTGCTTAATAACTTCCAAGTTTATCATCAGATTTTATTCAAATTCCTACCTATTTATTTGATCTATTAGAGCTTATTGGGGTTTTCTACGATTTTCGGAAAAGGGCGTGGCCAAATTTTAAAACACACTTAATCTACGTGCAACAGATTCCCATGTTGTCACCAAATTTGGTAATTCTAGCTCTTATAGTCTCTGAGATCTGTTGTTTCACACGACTCGGCTGGTGATGTTGATCAAGAATATATATACTTTATGGGGTCGGAGTTGCCTCCTTCTGCCTGTTACATACACCTTCGATTGGCACTAACTTATGATACCCTTGTACCCTATGGGTACCGGGCATAATAACGGTAATATACGCAGTTTCCGGAGTTGCCAAAAAAAAGTACTTCAACTGTTGGCACGATGCCGGCCGAATAAGTAGCTGAAAAGAAGGAATTCAATAAGGTTATTAGAAATGATAATATTTCAAATCCCCTACGCTATTTGAAAAATATAAAAAATGTACAAAATGGCAGAGTTTTGAAAAAAAAAAAAAAAAACATTTTTTGGGGTTAAATTTGGTTCTATTTTTAAAGGCCAATTCACAGTTTTCATGCAATCAAAAAGATCGTAAGTAATTGTATGGAGAATATATTGAAAAACATCCAGTCAAAATTTGAAAGCTGTCGGTCAATTTGTCGTTGAGTTATGATTCCAGCAATTTTGAAAAATGTCGTTTCGAGAAAAACGCGTTTAAAGTTTCATCATCCCTGCAAGAGGTCGCTCTTCAGAAAAAAAAAACAATTTAAAATATGACATGGTTGCTTTTACAGGATATTGTTGATAGTATAAACTATCGAATAAAAAAAATTTAGTTTTTGTAAATGTTACACTGGTATAGTGCCTTAAGGCAGCACCATACTTTGTAAAAGTTCGTTTTCAAAAAAAATTATCATTCAAGACCGACAATCGCAGGGTTCAGTTAGTTAAACGCGACCCGTTCAAGTCCTGTAGGACAATGCCAATAAAATTGGGAATATTGTGTCATCACGGACCGTTCGGCGACGATTGTCAATTGCAAACCTACCATTTAGGATTGCTCGCAGGGTTTCTTTGCCTCTGTCGGCAAATTCACAAATGAGGATCGTAATTTGATCGTAAAGCCTAGTGCGGACCAGAGGGTGAGAAAAAAGGGCGTTATATCCTCTGGAGTGACGAAACCAAAAAAAATGTATTATGCCAAAAGAAATGTTCGTCGCCCGAACGGCAAAAAAATTGGACCCTAAGTACACATATAAAACTGTGAACTGTATGAGTGAGATCCTTTTCTTCCAAATAAAACGATTGTACTTTCATCGGCCTAAAGAATATTTCTTCAATTTTCTGCCAGCCAGTTTAGTTGCTTTTTTGCAAACTGAATTCCATTTAACACAGCCTTCGTGCTCAAAAGGGGCCCTTTTCTCGGTCTAAGGACACCAAATGTATAATCCATTAAGGGGGGACATCTAAGTTGCTTAAAATAAAAAAGTGGATTTTCAGATTTTTTTTGGCCAAATGGAAGAGCCATTCGAAAATTTGTGAATGAGGTCTTATAGTGTTTTAAATTTTTTTTATGTATTAAAACCCTGTAAACCCTCTTTATCCGTGACCGGACATACATATAACTCAAGCCAATCTTAACCGATCGATCTGAAATTTTGTGAATAAATTGATAACAGCTATGGCTATCGATCCCCATAAGATTTTTTTTTGATATTTTAATTTTTGGCAAAATGGTGCGTGTCTGAAAAAAAAAATTCGTTAAAAAACAAAAAGTCTAAAAAAATTGTTTTAAAAAATATCGAAAAAAAAATCCTACAACAATTGATAGCCATAGTATTTCCGATTTACTGACAAAATTTTAGATCGATCGGTTAAGATTTATCTGAAAAAGTAATTTCGAGATACACTCGTTTAGTTTTAAAGAAAAAAAAAGTTCTTCTTAAATATCTAGGCTTCATTTACCAAAAATCCGGACGTGATGGAGCATTTTGAAGTTCAGATTCGTTTTCAGCGCATACAAAACTACAAGAAACTAGTACAGCCATTCTAGAAACTAAAAATAAAGTTAAATTTCGCAGGCCGTGCTATCGTCAAAAAATATAGTACCTCGTTAAGAGGTGTTTTTGATTGATATCAGAAATTTTTGTTTAAATATCAAATAGGAAAAATTAACAAAAAAAATATACATGTAATAACATATGTATCAACAACATATACCGTTTTTCAATAGGCGACTACATTGCGGTTTCTAGGAGTTGGGTCGTTCCAAGGCAATCCGTTGGAAAAATCCTTTGGAAAATACTTTCCTTGCTTGATAGAAATCCCCTTTTCAACAAGTTGAATAATAATATTTTTGTATTGTTTTGAATGCGGAAAAAATCGGCAAAAATCCAATGGGTGTTTTGGAAAGCAATAGTCAAATAATAAAAATTGCGTTTTGTAAAGGGATAATGTAGCTTCAATTTAAGATCTCACGTGCCAAATTTAACACAATAAAAGTATTTTTAAATAATTAAAAGGCATTCTCGCGAACACACATCGCGAACACACACTTTTTCCGTCATGTTTGTACCTCACGATTTCGTATGAATAACTTCATATTTTCTTCAAAAACAACTTTTGTTGTAATTAACAGATATTGAAGAGAAGATTTGGTGGAAAAAGTGCCAACATTTCGTATGTTACATGCCTTTTAAAATACCAAAAATTTCAAAAATTTAAGTTAATAATACTTGAAAACACAAATACAGGCTATGTAACTATTGTAAATTGAAAATTTTTATTTTAATTTGAAGTTTCATTATTGATATACACACAAAAATACGATGATAATGAGCTTTTTAGTTTTCTGGCCTGGTTGACCTTTTGTGGGAAATACCCATATGAAATTACTACAATGCTTACTTTAATAACTTAACATGCATGATGTTAAAAAAGTTTGATGTAGATTACTCATAAATTAAACCCCTTTAACGAAGATGTACGATTTGTAATGTTTTAAATGTGATTTAATCTATTTTTAAGCAATATTTTGAGTTATATTTTTAATAATGCTTATTTCATGAGTTTTATTTTTAATAAAAAAAATAATGATATAAAGTATACATATTCTTGATTAGCATCACCAGCCGAGTCGATCTATCCCTGTCTGTCTGTCCCTCTATCCGTTTCTACGCAAACTAGTCTCTCAGTTTTTGAGCTATCGGGATGCCATGTTCAGCATAGTCTGGTTAATTTTGCACGCAGTATATATGTCGAAACGAAATCGTACCACTATATCCTACAGCTGTCATGGGAATAATCAGGAAATTATTTTAAAAATGTTTTTCAAAAAATGTATAACTTCTCTGTTTTTAACGCATTTCTATTAATTTTGAATTATTGCTGTTTTTTACGGTTTTTACGGTTCTGTGCATTTTTTGTATTTCGAGAGCGGGCTGACGAACAGAATACAAAATTTATAAAACAGGTCGTTCTCGACTATTTTTCTCTCAATTCTCTCATACCGTTTCTTCACAAATTTCAAAAAATTCACAACCCGCGAAAAACAATAATGTATGTTCATTAGTTTAGAAGAGCAGATAAAGTAATTATAATAAATAGTAATTTGATTGGTTGAGACAAATTCTAGAATAAGGCATTTGGGCAATATAAAATATTCGCATAAATAAAGGCCTGGAGAGAAATAGCTCCCTCGATGTCATATTTAGTTATGACTTTGATGAGCACCATGAGTTAACTCGCTTGGTGACTGAGATAAAGCCGTCAGAGGCGACGGCCAAGTGAATGCCAGAAATATAGTCTACAATCAGAGTCGCGCATTCATTAAGAATCAAGTAGCTTCGAATAAGTCTCCGTCCATCAATTTGAAGGCAGCAAGAGTAGCTGCGGCAACCACCGCCACCAGCCAGATGGTGATGAACTATATTTGGTACACACATAATCCCTAGCAGCAGCCGGAAAAGCAGCCCTTATCTTGGTCGTCGATCCAGGAAAGAATGTTGCACACTTAGTAGGGGGAAAATATGATCGAGAGAATCTGAGAAAATGTTAGGGTGGTTTTCCACTAAGTTGCTTTTTCCAACTATAGCACGAGAATCACAAAACGCAGAAAAGGTATTTCTACTAGGAAAAAGTGATTTTAAAAGCACCCTCTTGAATGGAAACATCTGTTTTTTGTTTTGGTTTTGATTTGGCGAAAAATTAAATTTAATTCGAAATTTAAAACATTGTTAACTAAGATTTAAAATGAAAGAGCTAGACTTTATTTTCTATATGCGGCTAAGTAGCAATTTAGATTTCACGTGGTTTCGCCAGCCAGCCGCTCGACAGGAGCCCTAAGACTTGCAGGGACCACTGCAGCCCACTGGAATCTTTTAGCCTGGAGACGCGGATTCTACCAACTTATGCCAGTCTCTTATGATCACGGACTCACGTCACCTTGCTCTGCCCAAGGAGGAGTAAGTGGAGGAGGTGCTGCCCCCGGCGGAGAAGGAAAACCTCGAGTATCCGCCACCGACTCGGCTCCTGTGCAGGCTCCGCCGCCGGTTTCGTTTGAACATGACGATGAGGAATATTGGGAGAAGTGAGAAGATCCCTGCGCACCGGGATCGGCTATCTGAAGCTGTCCGCTGAAGAAGGCTATTGCCAAGCCCAAGTAAAGTCTAACAAGAAGCTGAAAAGATAGGGGGCGTCTTGGAAGAGACAGAACGAGCGCCAACGCACTGACGCTAGTAACGTAGGAGGAGGCGGTGGCCGCCAGTGCAGCATCTACAGAGTAGATTTTTTCCATACTTTTTCCGTAAGCGGGCAATCAATTTCATTTTTTTCAAAAAAACATCTGGCTAGTGGTGGTAGTTGGGTAAAATAACACACCGATAGGCCGAAAACGACTGAAATAATCGATACTATCGGACAAAACCACGAAAAAGCGACTTTTTTCTCATTTTTGTCACCACTAGATTCCTATACCTTATACACAGGGAAAAAGTTACTTTTTGGCCAAAAAGCGAAATTGGAATAAGCAACTGTAGTGGAAACGGGGCCTAAGATATATAGTAGTCTCCTTGCGCAACACGGTCTCCGTGCTCTTCGTCACAACGTGGACTACCGTCCACAGTGATAATAAATATTAACTTTATTTATCTCTCTTTTATATAGTCTGCATTTCACGACTCAAAAGTACCGAATTGGTTTCATAAAGGCTGTTTTTTTAAAAAACAACGTCCAGCTTCTGTCGGGGATATACATAACTATGAAAACCTTCGATTTGATGACCAAAAGGAATTGGCGGATCTTATTGGTATGATAATTTTTATTTCTCACATGGTTAGAGTTAAATAATCGCATTCAATCTTTATAACCTCACATATTTACTTAATGTTTATATTTAAAGGTACAGTAAATGAAGCTGTATATGTAAAGTCTGGAAAGAAACGTTCGAAAGCTGATATCGTAGCACTAAAAGACTTTGGAGTTGAATATGCCAAATCCGGTCGATCATCTTGCCGTGGATGTGAACAAAAAATATGTAAAGATCAAGTTCGTTTACGTAAAACTGTTTATGATACAGAAGTAGGAATGAAGTATGGAGGCCAACCCTTGTGGCATCATTTGGAATGTTTTGCCCAATTGCGTACAGAGCTTGGTTGGCTTGATTCTGGGGAAAATATACCCGGCTACTCAGTATTGAAGGCTGAAGACCAAGCAGAAGTCAAAAAACATCTCCCGTAAGTATATTTATGGCTCTAGGAGCTGGCTCCAGGCTCTCTTGAAATTTTGCTCTCTCGAATTTTTGCTCTCTCGTACACATACAGCGACATCCGACGACCGTATGTGCACACGTATTCTCATGCATTTATTTGTTTGTTTACATCGTGCTGTCGAAATATACCCTTCACTTTATAAGTTCTAAGTTAATTTTGAAAGATGTTAATGTTTTAGTTTCAAAATCGGCACTTAGCTGAAAAATTTAAAAGGGCAAGACTGGCAGCGTGCCGATTTTGAAACTAATTAAAAACTTTTTAAATATTTTTGTTTACAAAACTACTAATCGTCACAAAATTTGGTATTAGAAAGTTTTTGAGTTGAATGTGCCATTGTCACTTTAATCTCACCTCGTTAAGAAATGTTTTTATTTCATATGTTCATATTTATTTCACATGTTCATATTTAATATTAAATATAAAAATGGGAATTTATAAAAAATAATAATACAATACATTTTTTAATATATTATGTATATAAAATAGTTAATGCATACTTAAGCTGTAATAAGCTAATACATCAATTAAACTTTTATTATCTGTATGCACACACACCCCCCACCCTTTTTTCTACTGCTGTAAATAAAATTAGTTTTAGCCCAAAAATCATTTCGGCCCGAAAATCGTTTTGCGCACAAGAAAGCACACATGTGCACACGAAGGCACACATGCGCACTTGCCTTTTCGTTGCCCCTACTCACACAAGCAAGTGCATTATATTTTTAGATTTTTACGCTCTGAGAGCGAAGAGAGCGAGATTTTCGTCGCAAGGAAAAATAAGGCACCATACGCAAAAGCAATACATGGCCGTTCGGCATCTTATAAATTATATTGTCTTTGGTATGACAAAATGAAGTTTAAAAAATGCATTATAACTAATGAACCCCATTTTAATAATGAAGTAGATACATAGATCAAAGATTCTTTTAAGCCTAATTATTTGGCTTGGGATAGTGTAACTTCAAGCAGTGTTTGATACATTGACAGCGATTTTCTTCAAATTGATATGTAATGGAAGCGTTTCAGTTTTGGATTAGCAATGTACAACAAAGATCAATAGCGTTGTATGCTGGGTAGGTAAGAGTTTGACTTTTGTCGACCTCTGTTATCTTTTTACCAACCGTTTGGCTAGACATCGGCTAGACATAAACAAAATAATTGGTTGATTTTTTTTTACTTTTTAACTTTTTATTTCTGATTCATATCTGCTCTAACCTCAACATATAAAAATTTGTTCAAAACCCATAATAATAGGTTTTAGACAAAAAGTAAAAACAGTTTCACAAACCCTTTAATATACAACTAAATTAAACATTTCCTAAAGCCCGTCAATTTTGGATGGACACAATAATAGGTGTACGAAGATAAATTAAAATTAAATCAGTATTTCACTATGTCTGGTTTTTTTTATACCTTAGCAGGGTATTATAATTTAAGTCAGAAGTTTACAACGCAGTGAAGAATCTACGACCTCATAAAGTATATATATTCACGATCAGCATCACCGACAAGTCGATCTAGCCATGTCCGTCTATCCGTTTCTTTGCAAACTAGTCTCAGTTTTTGAGCTATCTGAATGAAACTTTGCAGATAGTCTTCTTTCTATTTTCATTAGTATATATGTATGTCAGAACGGGTGAAATCGTGGTTCGTTGTTTTTAAAAATAGCGGATTAAAACTAAGTAAATATTCTTTTAATTTAAATATAGCTATATTTATTAAAAATATTATAACAAAAGATGGAATTCGACATAGGTGCAATTTGGAGAATAAAAGCGGTTGATAAATTTAACTATCTGCTAAGATGCTTGTCAGGCGCTGCGTTGAGGGTCGTAGATTCCTTTCATGCAACCGAAACAAATTTTCCAAAGACGCTGCAGCAACTTAGGCCCCGTTTTCACTACAGTTGCTTTTTCCAATTCTGCTTTTTGGCCAAAAAGTACATTTTTCCCTGTGTATAAGATATAGGAATCTAGTGGTGACAAAAATGAGAAAAAATAAGCTTTTTCGTGGTTTAGTTCGATAGTATCGATTATTTCAGTATTTTTCTGCCTATTGATGTGTGATTTTGCCCAACTACAACCACTAGCCAGCTGTTTTTTTAACAAATGAAATAAATTGCCCGCTGGCAGCAAAAATATGGAACAAATTCATGACTTTCTCCATGTTGTTAAACTAATTAGCATTTAATACATAATTCGCTTAGCGATCTGTTGATTGAACTGGCTATTCCACTTCAGGACGATCATAGCTGACATCTACTCTGTAGATGCTGCACTGGCGGCCACCGCCTCCTCCTACGTTACAAGCGTTGGAGCGTTGGCGCTCGGTCTCCTCTCTTCCCAGACGCCCCCTTTCTCTCCAGCTGCTTGTAATAGCCTTCTTCAGCTTGAAAGCAGACAGCTTCAGATAGCCGAGCCCTGTGGACTGAAATACTGGTGGTTTCGGCTGCGGTGCGCGGGGATCTTCTCACTTCTCCCAATTTTCCTCTTTGCACAGGAGTTGGGTCGGTGGCGGAGGCGGACACTCAAAGTTGCCCTTCTCGGCCGGGGGCATGACCTCCTCCACTTACTCCTCCTTGGGCAGGGCAAGGTGATGTGAATTCGTGATCATAAGACTTGCATAAGAAGAGAAGGGTTGTTGCGTGTGCCTCCAAGTTGGAGGCCAATTCAAAACCACACCAAAAACAGCTGTGCTAAAATGTAATTTTTCCTAGTAGAAACACCTTTTTTGCTTTTCGTGATTCTCGTGCGATAGTTGGAAAAGCAACGTAGTGGAAAACCACCCTTAAGGAGCACTAGAGCTGTAAAAACAACAATAGTTCCCTTACTCGATATTTTCGATAGTGATAGCCCCCAAAATCGATACTATCGGCGAAATAAAATGGGTTAAAAAAATGTTTTTTACTTAAACAAACCAGATTAAATGGCAAAACTTATATAAGATTTTATGTAATAAAAAAATGAAAGAAATTTTTATCACATTACTGTCTATAAAGATTTTATATAAAGATAATTTTTGATATAAATGATAAAAAATTAAACAAAAATGTTTTTGGTATATAAATATTTTAAATTATATTTATTTTTATATTTATATTGGGAAAAACTTGTAAATTTTAAACGAAATCACTGAGTTGCTGCTAACGCGACGTATCAATGGTGGAAAAAAAACAATCGATAGCGAACACAACACCATCGATAATATCAATAGTATCGTCGATAGTTTTACAGCTCTAAGGAGCACTACGATAAAAAGGTTCTTATTTTCATTGAGCATATTTCGAATTTATTCGATATTAAAAGCAAGAAAAGATAAAATCCTTCGTTATACTTTGGATACAGTTACCGTGTTGCGAAATAATTCATCTTGTTTTATCTTGATTGAATTGTTTTATCTTGATTGAAATCAGGAGTTCGACGTGTTGCTACAATGGGAAGAGTGCTACCGAAGCTTAAGTCACAACTGTCAGTTTCTGGAGAGCAATATAAAGCAAACGTCTAATGAAAGCTGAGGGTGGATGCCTTAAATGTTCCGGTAATGATCACGCATTAGCTCATTGTCCGTCGTTCGCTTGTTTCGCCTGGCAAGAAAGATTTAACTTCGTTGAACAGTCGGCTCTCTGTATTAATTGTTTAGGCAGTTGTCACCTGGCTAGTGATTGTCAGTCTAAGCCGCTCTGCCGCATCATACAACTTTGCATAGAACTGTTCCGTCAGATCACCATGCACCTATGGTTGTGCGACAGAGTTAAGCGGCATACTTTCGAGAGCTAGAACTTGCAAAATGGAACACAAGGATTATACAAAACAGCGGCTTGGAATTTCAGATCAAAGTAGATTACAAAATCCTTGCTGATGTGGCAACCAAACCCAGATACCTTTTGTTTTGGGTATACTCTTCCTACGAGTTCAGTTGTTACTAAGGAAGATATGACGAGCTTGGGCTCGTATCTCCAGTGGTTATACGTTGCAAATTATTGGTTCAAGTGTTGTGGATGCATCGCTTAAATTGGGACGATCCGCTGCCTGTCGAACTCAAATCACATAATGTACATAATCTTCAGAGCATAAGCACTCCCAGATATATAAACTCATCACCAAAAATGTCCTACGAATTGAACGCATTTGCAGATGCGTCACAGCGCGCATACGCCTGCTGCATCTATCTTGCGTAAATAGAGAATTTAATTGCTACTAATCCCAAAATCTAAGGTGGCTCGTAAAAAGTCACTATCACCTCGGCAAAAATTGTGCGCCGCATATTTGTTATGTTAAACTTCGAACGAAAAATTCGACACAAGATTGAACAATACATTTTCAATACTTTCTTTTAGACAGAAGATTCGAAATTTGTATTGCAGTGGCTAAAAAATCATTTCTCAACTCTGTACTGTTTCGTCGCAAACCGAATCTCAGAAATGAAATCTACAACTACAACAACAAATATTAATTGAGACACGTTCCCGGCAAGGAAAACATGGTGGATATAGTATCCAGGGGCTGCTCAGTCTCCGAGCTCATTAACACTATATGGTTTAAAAGACCCGCGCTTCTACGACAAAACTCGACCCTATGGCCTCAACCTATGCCTAATCCTGTGGTTAGCGGTGCAGAGCTAGAGAAACGTAGAGTTCGCGGAAGTGTGGGAAACGTAAAGGATGATATAGTCATTAATTTTTTTTCGTATCGATGCATATTGCGAGTCTTGGCTTTCATTATGCGTGTTTTTAATGGAGTGAAATCTAGCAAAGAATTGGTCTTACAAATACAATGCACACATTGGCAGCTGAATTGGAAAACGTATTCAAACGTATCGAATCGCAAATTCAAGGACGATCCTTTGCCAAGGAAATTGTATAAATCAAGAAAAATAGTGACCGGCTAACGCACCCAAGAAAAATATATATTGAAAGTTTCAATTTGAAGCCCAAATTTTAAAAACTAAATCCTTTTACTGTGGACAGTGAGGCATTGACTATACCGATATCACCATTACGCGTTAGCGGTCGTTTAGCTAAACACGAATCCACCTTGAAATCAAGTTTCCCGTTCTTCTTCCAAAAGACCATTTTTCACCATTAAGTTCGTCGAACATCTGCATCGGCTACACATGCACATTGGCCCAAAGGAATTTATTGGGATTCTGCAACTGCGAATATGGATTGTAAACTCGAGAGAGCTCACAAGAATCCTTATAACCGGGTATCCCCACGTATATCTCAAGCGCATTTAAACTTACGCATTTATCTCGAATCTACTGTTTATACCCGGTACCCATAGGGTACAAGGGTATTATAAGTTAGTGCCAAATAAAAATGTATGTAACAGGCAGAAGGAGGCATAAAGTATATATAATCTTGATCAGCATCACCAGCCGAGTCGATTTAGCCATGTCCGTCTGTCCGTGTAAACAGATCTCAGAGACTATAAAAGCTAGAGCCACCAAATTTGGTGGCAGCATTCTAATCCGTAGACGCAGATTCATTTTGCTTTAAAATTTGGCCACGCCCACTTTATCGCCCGAAAATCATAAAAAAACTTTATATAAGCTATAGTCGTGATGTTCGGCTTAAAGTAAATAGATAAAATAAATAAATATGCGAATGGGTGTTGCTCAACATGTTCCTAGCAACATTTGTCTTTTTTTGATGTTGCTCAATATGTTTCTAGCTACATTTGTCTTCATTAGTCAACATTTTCATTTTTCCATTTTAATGGGCTATTTAATTTCACCCACAATGCTTTGGGTACCGGGTATCTCACAATCGGTCACACTCGACTGTAGCTTCCCCACTTGTTTTCAGTTGGCCGGACGTAGGATTTCATCCTACATGAATCCATACCCATATTAATTTCAGATTAATTGTCAAAATTTAAGATCGATCGGTTAAGCTTTGTTCGAGTTATGTGTCTGGTCACGGAATAATAGGGCATAAGGAATTTTGTTTTTGTATACAAAAGCAAAAAAAAAACATTTCTAGTAAATGTTTCACACTATAATAACCAATTTAAAAATTTTCAATTGGCTCCGCTTTATTTTTTGAGCTACTTAGATGTCCCCACTTAATAGCTTCATTTTGGCAAAGCGTACACCCTGTTCCTGTTATTATTAAATAAAATGATTAATTCTTAAGGAATTCTAAACTTTTATTTGGAATAAGTAACGCTGCTGCGGGTGGGTAAGTGGTGGGGGGGGTGGGTTAGTGGTTCCTTAGTGGATTCCTCAGCGCGCCTCTCTCTCTTTAGTCTTATCAGAGAGCGATGTAAAACCAAATACATATGTATAATTACAAAAATAGAAAATAGTATATTAATTTTAGCTGTTATATATTTTCAAATAATAAACTAATTATAATATTTCATTAACAGGGTAATTAAATCTGATGAACTGCCAGAAGCAAAAAAACCGAAGATTGAAAAAACCGATGAAATTGAAGAAAATGACAAAATAACTCAAATAAAAAACCAAAATGACTTATTTTTCAAATTTCGCGACGAGCTTAAAAGTCAAATGAAAAAAAAAGACATCGAAAGACTCTTAATGTGGAATAATCAACAGCCTTTAATTGGTGATTCTGAAAAATTATATGATCAAGCTGCTGACTTATTGAGTTTTGGCGCAATTCAATCGTGCTCTGAATGCAAAAGTTCTCAGTTTACATTCAACAAATCCGGCTACATATGTAACGGCAATATATCTGAATGGACTAAATGCAATAACTTGGTAAAAGAACCTATAAAATCATCTTGCAAAATACCCAAGGATCTTAAAGAAATGTATGAGTTTTTAAATGATGTACAGATTAAACCAACAACACGGATATTTCAATATCATCCTCCAAGTGAACATACTATTAATACAAATTTAAAGCTTAAAAAAAATCACGATGAAATTGAATGGTTAGTATTAAAAGATATTAAATACCTATATATATATAAATTTATGCCAGTTTTCGTTGAGACTTTATAAAATTCTTAGGCTTTGTTCGGACTATTTAGTTAATGGTTTACAGTGGCATACAGCTTAATTTGTGCAGAGGTACACCCAAGCTTTAAAGTCGTGTAGCACATAAACTATATGAAAAACAAAACAAAACAAAACAACAAAATTTTGTTTCAGTTTTTTTAACGTATTGTTCCAATATATATTAAAATCCTTTATTGTCTTTCAATTCCATTCAATCATACTTAATTTAAAATAAACAAAAAACCCAAAATATTGAGGTAAATGTATTTCGTGAATTGTGATATCTAACGACATTGTTCTTATTGAATCTTTTTGAACAATATCAGCTAATTTATTCAACATTTAATTTTATTTGTTACACTGAAAAAAAAAAAGGTTTGGTCGAGCTAAAATACAGAGTCCCTCTTTAATTACACCAGTTAACAAAAAAAAAAAAAAAAATGCTCCAAGCCTATTGATGCGAAATTCTGGTAGAGTTGAATCCCCATAACACGAAAATGGCTTTAATTTTTTTTCTATGGATACGTTTTTAATGCCCTTGCAGAGTATTATAATTTTGACCAGATGTTTGCAACGCAGTGAAGGAGGTTTCTACGCGAACTAGTCTCTCAGTTTTTGAGCTATCAAGCTGAAATTTTCAGCATAGTCTTATTTCTTTAGCACGCAGTATATATGTCGGAACGGCCGAAATCGGACTACTATATCCTACAGCTGTCATAGAAATAATGGCGAAATTAATGTAAAAAAAATTTTAACTTCTCTGTTTTTAAACGTATTTCTATAAATTTTGAGATATAACATTTTTTAATGGTTCTAGAATTACGGTTTTTTTTAAAGATCGGACAACTATATCATATAGCTGCCATAGAAGCGCTCGGTCGATTTATATAAAAATGTAAAATTCTACATGTAAAATGTACAAAATTCGATATTTTTCAACATTACTAAAATGATTAGATTTTCAATGATCCGATTGCAGACTGCAAGGGTATACCAACTTCGGTTTACCGAAGTTAGCTTTCTTTCTCGTTTTTAAAATAATTTTTAAGAGTTATAATTAAATTTTATAACAAAACTTATAATAATTACGGTATCTGCTTTTAAAGTTTTATTCTAATATAATACTATTTTATTAATCTAATATATATATTTTTGTTTGATTCTAGTCCAAAAATTATTCGTAAGAAGCCTCCATTGTACAACTTGAAGTTTTCCCTTATCGGTATGAAAAATAAGGAGAATGAATTGAAAAAAAGAATAGAAAAATTGGGCGGCCAATGTGATAATAAAATATCTGATACAACCATAGCAATATTATCAACTGAATCAGAAGTGAAAAAAAAATCTAGCCGTATGGAGACTGCAAAAAAACTTGGAATACACATTGTTCCTATGGAATATCTAGATTTTGTGGAAACTGACGCTGACGGAGCTATTAATTATATAAACAGTATGAGCTTGTGTGATTGGGGTACAGACCCCCAACTGAAAGTGCCTCAGGATGTCCCAAAGAGCTCAAAGTCCAAAAGTATATATACAAAATCTGTGCCAAAATCAAGAACTTTAAAAGTTAAGGATGGGATAGCTGTAGATCCTGACAGTGGTCTTGAGGATATCGCTCATGTATACGTTCACGGAAAAGATAAATACAATATTGTGCTCGGCTTGGCTGATATTCAGCGGAATAAAAATTCATATTACAAATTACAGCTTTTGGAAGCTGATAAAATGTCAAAGTAAGTAAGGCTCTCATAGTATTTCCCGATTACACCATATTTGTTTTTTAACATACTGTTTTGCCTAACTACTGGAAACAGCATTTTACATTGAGTATTCGTGTTCTACAGGGTCCACCACTCGAAGCGTAACCAATTAAAAAGGCCATAAATTCAGTTTAGAAAATTACATTTGCTCAATTCAAAGAATGTGTAAAAATAAATGAGTAAATGTAAATATCCCAAATCTATTTATTTCCTTTTTAATTGGTTACACTTCGAGTGCCGGACCTTGCAAGGCCCAGTTTCCACTACAGATGCTTTTTGCAATTCTGTTTTTTGAGAAAAAGCTGCTTTTTCCCTGTGTATAAGGTATAGGAATCTAGTGGTGATAAAAATTATTTTAAAAAACCTTGCTTTTTCGTAGCTTAGTTCGATAGTCCGGATTATGTCAGTCTTTTTCTGCCTATCGATGTGTTGGCGCTCGACGTCCTCTTTTACTAGACGACCCCTTTCTCTGCAGCTTCTCGCGTTTGTAAAACTCTGCTTGGGCTTTGCAATACCTTTTACATTAATCATTTTGTCTTACATACTAACATAGAATCTATCACACTAGACATACATAGAAATTTTTAGTTTATTAAACAGTTGGGAAACAAAACGGGAGATTCTTCGAAAAAACAAAATACAAAATAAGAAGGAATAATAAATATATATTAATTGAGATAATTGAAATCATCTGACTTAAAATTAAGGTTATTGTTCAGAGTAGACCGCCAGCGCCTCGTCATGTGCGCATGGGTTACTACTGCACTTGCGGCGCTCTTACACGATCTCTTTTTCTTCTATTCTTCGCCTTTCTTATCTCGCTACATCTGTCGCGTTATCTATTCAGCGAAACTAATTTTTAAATACATGTACATGTAAACATATATCATTTGAAGCTTAGCTTGCCGCGCAGTTAGTACAGCTCCGAACTTTGCTTATAGACACGGCATAAAAATCGAACAAATCGTGCGTTTTTAATGTTCAATTAAAGGGTGGCATTTTAGTTGTCTTTCCCACAAACATTTTGGTGACCCCGACATGATCTCGTAAAAGTTCGGAGCCTGCAACTCGGTTTTTACTATTGTTTAATATCGTTTAAACAATACATAAGCTATTTTCGTTGTCGTTTACGGGCACTCGGTCACAAACACACGAAAATACACACATACAATATGCACACAGCCGACAGCTTAAGTTATTTCGTACATTTCGCGCTGTGAAAAACAAAAGTAAATCCGGATGGCCCTCACAGGGCCCTGCATAGGCCAATATGGCCGTTAGTTCTCCGGATGGGGTGAGTATGAACCTGGCGATAGTTTAGGTGGTTTCGAAGTCCGTAAGGATCGAGGTGTCTTTCGCGAAGGCAAGCAATTGTGACTATTCCCTTTGAAGCGGTCTTAAGGAGACAGGCACATTCTCCATTCTGTCATTCACTAGCCCGACGCCTTCTTTTGCAAGATAGTCCGCCGCCTCGTTTCCATCGATGCCCTGGTGGCTGGGAACTTTGTAGATCCGCACTGACTTTGTCGTGCTGAGGATATCTAGTGCCTCCCTGCTCGCCGGTACATTTTTGGAACAGACGACTGCATGGATATTATCGCCGCTTGGCTGTCTGGGTCTGTACAATATATGCCCGCTCCTACTCCTCCTTCCATCCGACAGTGTAAATGTTGAGGTGTTTATTATGGTCCTGACGGCTTTTCCAGTCGTCCGGTCCCATGAATTTGGCATCCGGGTAAGTTCTGGGTATCATGAAGTCAGATATACTGATCATGTCACGACCAATTGAACTATGCCCAAATCCTTGAAGCGACATGATTCCTGCTGCAACTAGGCGTTGTGCTGCCTTACCTTCAGTAAGTTGCGCGTGGATATCTCTGTTGTCGATTCCGAGTAGCAGCGCCCCTGATATGCAGAGCAGTTGCTGCCGCTGAGTTTTCTCCATGTCCTCTTTTTCGGGGCTTGCCACCACACTAAGACTCCATACAGCAGAGTCGGACACACCACCGCTATGTAAATCCAATGCATTAGAGCAGGTGATAGGCCCCATGTGCAGTTAAGCATCTTCTTGGATGCGTATAGCGCTATGGTGGCCTTTTTCACCCTCTCCATTACATTAGGTTTCCATGCTTGCTTGCTGTCCAATAGTATGCCGAGGTATCTGACTTGTATTTTCGGGGTCAGCCTGGTTGAGTTGACTTTCGAGGGGATACATAGCAGTTCCTTGTATCTCTTGGTAAAGAGAATGAGGTTCGTCCTGTCCGCGTTGATACTGAGTCCTACCTTCTCCGCCCACTCACATATGTCCCTGAGCTGAGAGTCGATGGACGAACTCCCGTAATGTATGTTGTCGGCATAAGCTGTTATTTTTTTTGGGCTTTCCTTTCGAATCTCTTGATCAGGTCGTCCACCACCATATTCCATAGGAGGGGCAACAGAACTCCACCTTGCGGTGTGCCTCTGTGCGCCCCCTTCTCAATGGAAGCAGTGCCCCAATCGGATCCTACCCGCCTACAACTTAGAAGGTTCCTTATTCAGAGGATGGTTGCAGGATGCGTGCTGGTCGCTTCTAGGCGTTCCATTATTGCTTCTGTTTTGGAGTTGTTAAATTCTTCGGATATGTCAACAAACACTCCCAGAGCATGTTCCTTATTATGTAGGGCTCTCTCTATATTCCGTCAAGGGAATATTTCCAGCCATGCTAGTGGATTCATCTAGAAGGTATTAGATCAGAGGGGGGGTTTTCAATCCCAGTTGCTAGGATCTGGTGCTTATTGGCATCCGAGACCTCCGTGCATCCTGGGAAGTGTGCTTGCATTAGTGCCGTCAGGACCTCTTCGCTGCCCTCAGTCCACTGTCCGTCATCGCGTTTAAGCTGACTCTGTACGGTAGGTTGCTTTGCTAACAACTTCCGGAGTCTAGTCGTTTCTGGGACCGTCTCAATATAGGAGCCGAAGTTTCTCCACGAGCTTCTTTGCGCCCTGCGTAGTTCTTTCTTGTAGTCTTAATAGGGTTTTGTATTCTTCGTTGATGACATCATCTTTCGCCTGCTTGGCGATTCTGAAAAATTTCCTGAGGTTATTCCTTTGTATCGATAGGTCCTTGGTCCACCAGGGTTGCTTGGTGGTCTTTTTCGTTCTCGATACTGGGCATGATGCATGGTATGCATCCAGTGATTCCTTGGAAAGGGTCTCTAGGGACGTTTCTATGTCTTCCGCGGATTCCCCACACGCTATGATGTGCGGTGGTGTTTGCACCCACGATCAGTTGCTGGTCTTTCGGGCCGGATTCTAGGGTATGCGCATCTTTGTGTCCGGGGTGGCGCTTTTTGAGGCGTAGGTATCGCTACCCATGCCCCACGCCATCTTCCCGAATCGTGGGTACAGGACATCCTCCGCCTCTTTGTTAATTTGAAGGACCACACATTGGCCCGTCCCTTTGGATAGTGGATTCGCAATGTGAAGGATCCTTCAGTCAGGATTCGGGATTTTGTCGCTGTAGTAGCTTCAGCGCACGGTCCCCCTGGATTGCGATGGGAAAGAGTACCTTTGCCTTTGGAATGGACGGGATTAGCTCTCTGTCCACCACCTCCAGCTTGGCCCCTCCCACATAGCTTCCAATTGGCTGAGTTTGCGTCAGCCACTTCCGAGTCGGGGCTTTCATACACGACTCGCGCATGCACTTTCATCCACCGCGCCTCGGTCATCTTGCCATTTTCGTCGCTCCGGTTAATGAGTACCACGATCCAATGTCGTTTGGTCACCTCACTGACCTTCGTCTTCTTCTTTGTAGGCTTCGCTTTGGTGGGTGGAGGGCCTGCCTCCTTGGGCCCGCGTTGCCGCTTGTTCACCGGAGCGTCTTTAGCGGCGCTCTCGGCGGAGCGTTGCCTTTTGTTGGCATGCATCTCCTCCACCTTGTTGCCGAATCCACTCTTCGAGGCCATTTGAGGTAGCTTAGCGAAGTGCAGCCGGCTTTCCTCAATTCTTTGCTCAGCTCAGGCCAGCTTTTCTTTCTCCTCACTGGAGAATTGGGCTTGTCCTGGAGCCGGCTGTGAATCTTAAGGGCAGTCTTCCAGTCACGCCTTCCACCGATGTTTGGGCTGACATCGCAGCCCCGGTTTTCTCCTTATGTCCTTCCATACTGGTTAGTTTTCCTGGGAACCACCCATTACCGCCAGGCACCTCCAACCATGGCTACTGGTTCACTTCCTCCGGCTTTGGGGGACCGCAGGAATTGAACCGTTGCCTTAGCTAGACACTGCATTACCCCGGACAGAGCAAGCGGCAATGCATTACCCGTTATCCAGGATAATACTGTGCCCATTGCCCAGACGGCACCCTCGTGGAGGGTTCAGTTGGAGGATTTATGCCACCCAGCGCCAAATATAATAACAACAACAACTGCAAGCTCCAAAGCCAATATCGGCAATATTCAACAAGCGGCCCCGGCCATCGAGACCGGCATGTATCGCTACATCCAAATTAAGCGCAAGCTTAGCCCGTAGAACAGCGCGGTCGGGAACAAGCCAAAGATAAACTGTGTCGAAAGAAACAACGATCAACTTAACAACAACAGATTTGTCCTATTAGCGGACGACCAACCGGAACTGGGACAAGAAACCCAAAGGAAATCAAAGCCCCCACCAATCTACATTAGGTAGAAAAGCTCGAACCAGTTGACCAGGGCACCAAAATTGTTGCGCTGGTCAGGGATGAAATCTTCATGTTGTCCTGCTTACCAAAGGAAATATAAACGAAAAACCAAACTTTAAACGAAATCTGAAGAACATTTCCGAGCTGTGTCCAAATGCCTGGACGAATCTAAAAAAAATTGTTACAGCTACCAACTAAAAAGCAACACGGGTCTGCAAGGAGTACTAAAATGAATCGGACCCGACGTAACCCCTAACAAAATCCTAGAGGCCCTTAAAGAAAAAGGTTTTTCTGCAAAGAACGTTAGCAACATAAACATAAACATCAAAACAAAAAACAGCAACCACTTTTATACACTGCAATTCCTATTGCATCGAAGAATTACGGTGGAAGAGCCACATAAAAGAAACGGCCCAGTGCAGTGCACAAACTACCAGGAGTATGGACACACCAGGACATACTGCACACTTCGATCAGTATGTGTAGTTTGCGGAGACTTCCACTACTGCCCTGCTAACAAGGAAGACCCTCACAAGAAAAAATGTGGAAACTAGCTGTGTGGTCTACAAGGAGCTGAAGAGTCACATGCGACGAGTGACAGCAACGCGCCATCAGAATATACGAAACGTGTACACTAACTTACAAACGACGACGGAAGTATTTTTTGCCAAGGCCGCAAGATCCTCATTTTGTCCGCTGAATATCCAGAGAGCTTCTCCTACGCCGATGCCCTTTAAACAGGTATGGAAAACCCTTTCCAGTCTAATCTAGAACGCGTTCAGCAGGCCCCAGGACAGCCACAATGCGAAATGGATGCTATGATTCTTATTATTCAAAAAAGTATGACGAAGTTAATGAAAGCGAGCATGTCAACATTTGTTCAAAACTATAACATAGTGATACAGTTGCTTGTAGCTCATCAGTCCAAATAATTAATGTCTAGTTTATGAATAACCTGTGGAACGCCAATGGCGTCTCACGGCACAAACTTGAAATTACACAGTGAATGAAAATCATAGTAGAGACGCACCTCACAAGCAAATAAAACTTCCAAATAAGAGGTTACATCTTCTACCGCACAGATCGTCCAGATGGTAAAGCTCTCTGCGGAACCGCCATCCTAATATAGGAACGCATTAAACATCACTTTCACCAAAGGCTTGCAACAAATTACTTGCAGGCAACGTCTATTTAAGTGCAGTCAGGTAAGGGTAACCTTTCCATAGTCGCTGTCTACCTCCCGCCTTGTTTTACAATCTCTGAAGGACAGTTTATGGATTTTTACAACTAGAGATCGTTTTATAGAGCCCAAATCCCTAGAAAGATTCCAGACTTAATTTGGCGGTGACAGAGAACATACCACATATCATAATAATGGTCTGTCATCAGACCATTCGCCAGTGCTAATAACTCTTCTTCAAAGCCCAGAAATGACCGATCATCCCCACAGGCTGACGTCGCACAGAACTAACCGGCTTAAATATAAGAAATATGTGAGGTCCCACAGAGAAATAATTCCGCAGCTTAACATCAAAGCGGACATCGACCGCTCCTTTGATGCTCTCGAAGATGTATTTAGTATTTAGTACAACTTTCCCGGAAAAAACACAAGTTTGACGATTTTAGCTCAAGCTGGCTTAAGTATATGAGCAGAACGCAATTATCTTTTTTGACATTTAGTCAATTTTTTGGGAACCCCCGAATTCCTACTTGTCATTTTTTACTGTGATCAGCTGCTTAAATAACAGTGTTGCCAAATGTAAAAATTTCATGCCGAAATAAATATGTTAAAAACATTTTTTAAGAAAACAGTTTATGGTAGTGGCAGTGGCTTAAGTCTATGAGCACCACTGTACACGTCGCAGCAGACAAATTGAACAGCTTGTCCTGGAAAAGAGGCGTCTACTATGTGCTTGGCAAACCAACAGAATGCCATCTTCAAAAAACACTCTTAAGAAAGACACTCGCACACTAAACCAAGCTTTGAAGCAAGACGCTAAAAATGAACTACTATAATACATCGAAAAACTTCCACCAACCAGTACAAGGCATCTTTTTTGGAGGGCTCACCAAATTCTTAGGTCTCCCCTATACTAGGCTGTGTTAGGCGGAGTCGGTTACTCGAACTCATTAAGGCCGACTAGCATGAGCCAGACCTTGGACCCCTTGCTATGAGTAATGGCGATTATTAGAACCGCGCTTGCTACGTTGTGCTACGGATTAGGATACTTGGATAGTTAGTATATTCTATCTACTTGAGGACTTACCCAGATGTGGTCGGTTGCGCTGCTCGCAAGAAGTGCCGGGCATCTGGCTGAGTTCGGCTTTATATAGGCCGAGATCAGCTGCGCGTTGCCTCATCAACATTCGATAGTTTATCGAATATCGATCGACGCTGGGGTTGCCAGATGACGGAAGGCTCACTATCGGAGTCAGCGGTTCGGCCCGTCCCAGGGCTGCTGTACTCCCTTGGATAGTGCCCATAGTTCAGGCCTGGCGCGGTTCTTTTCGTTTCTTTTATTCTACTGGTTTAACTACAGTAATATATTCTAATACTAATAATTTCAGACTTAAACCAACCTTAAACTTAATAAATCAAATGATATGTATATTAATTGCGACGCGGGGCGTCGCATAATGTAACCACAAGGCCAGCAGGTGGGAAAAAACGTACATAGATCTAACCCAAGTGGACTTATTGCGTCTGCTACTAATTCAAATCATTCAGCATGCCTATTTTGCGATGCTAGAGATCAATATTTACCGAAAAGCTCCCGTTTTTTTAAATTTGAGTCCGAATTATCGATATAAAGAAGCAAAAAAAAAGCACCTCTGCCTCAACTGTTTGCGCAAAGGGCACAGTTTGCAGCAATGCAAGTCAACCCATGGCAGATATTGCCGAATGAAGCACCACTCATTATTTCATATTACACCAGACCCATCCGCAAAATCTACCTCACTTTCACCTCCATCATCCGACCCGCTCATAAGCTCGCACCCATTACCATCGACTTCATCATCGCAGCCTAATCACCATTTAAGGCATCCTCCACCTAAAACTTCAAATATCATGCCGAAAGACTACGTGTAGCATCCAACTAGCTACCCAACTTAACTTGAAACTTCGACAAACTTAGACAGAAATGAGTGTATTTCTGGGATTGGGGAGTCGTCCATGAATTATGATAAGGAAGTCGATATTCTTGCGCAAACACAGGATGCAAGCTATTGTGCGTCATTCGCTGCTGTTGTGATTCAAAGTATCACTGATTATCAGCCGCAATTCAACATAAATGCAACCGAATGCAGGATTCCAAAAAAACATTTGGCTCGCTGATCCTTATTTCAACCAATCACAACGAATCGACCTCTTAATTGGCGCTGGGCTGTTTTTCGAAATTATTGCTAAGGGACAAATTCATTTGGATAGCACCTTGCCAACACTTCAGAACACCAAATTTGGTTGGACCGTTTCTGGAGGGATATCGAGTATGACAAATCACAATCTGCCCTAGCTGCCATTGTCAAGGATCCTGCTGCTCATTCTGGTGGTGACACACTTGCTGCCGTAGTAAAAAGATTTTAGTAAATTGAGAACTTCAATTCGGCGGAACCAACGATGGCGCCTGAAGACTTGCGTACGTATTTTGTACCTGGAAGACTTTTTGCAGTGTATCGTTTGGCGAGATAACTCCACGGATGGGTTAAGTGTTTATAAACTGAAGCCAGATGCATCAATATTCTTATGATGAAAAGGAATAACTTTCAATTGGAGCGAAAATTGTTCGTAGGGATTTCTATGTGAATGATTTAATCTCTGGTGGCGATTCTGTTGAAGAGGTGACAGAAATTCGTCATCAGGTGAAGGAACTTCTGTCGCGCGGCCACTTTTCAATCCGCAAATGGTGTTCGAATGAGTCAAGTGCCCTCGAAGGAGAGTCTGATTGCGATAAGGAGCAGCAGATTAAATTTCATGATAAATAAGCTATAGCCAAGGCGTTGGGACTAGTCTGGGACCCAACGTCTGATCTCCTATTTAACTTTTCCCAAATTTTGTCAAGTCATCGAGTCACAAAACGGACTGTTGGCTTGGATTCGGCAACCTCCAAGGGAGTTTAACGTATTTGTATCCAACAGAGTCGCGAAAATTCAGGAGATGACGAAAGACTTAAATCGTGCGGATGTCGTGTCCCGAGGTTGTACCCCAAGAGAATTGCTGGAGCATTCCCTTTGGACTAATGGTGCTGGACGTAGTAAAGGATCTCCCAGATCGTTCTTCTGCAGCACTAATTGGAACAGTTTTCGCGGACATCTGTATCAACTGCAAATATCTTAATTCATTTCATAAATTGCAGCGTGTATTTGCATACATTTATCGCTTCATTTCGAATTGCATTTATTTAAATAATTTATTATTTCATTTAATTTTTATTTTTATTTTTATTTATGAATGCCCATTATCTTAAGAATATATAGTCCAAATTTGACATCGATCGGAGCAAAAATAACATAGTAATGGGTAGTTGAACGGAGGTCACTCTATGTTCGATGTATGGGGAGCCAAAACATTAAATCGCTTTCCTAAAAAGTGCCATTCTCAATCAATCAACCAATCGTTTTGAAATTTTGCACACAGCTTCTGCTTCTCCAAGTATCACCAGGAATTGAATTTTTAACTTCAAACTCTTTTGAAAAATTGAAAAAAAAGATAAAAAGAAAAACTCCACGGTGATACCTCCGGACAATTATCCTTTAACTAATGTATATTCTAGTTTTCATATGGGACGATTCTGTGAACCGTTAGGATGTACACCGCAAATCAATTTTTTTTGTTGGAGCCACGGGAGATTCCCTAGAACTCCTATACCTGCACAATGAAACATTTTTAGAAAAATTGTCCAGATGTTACATTATTCCATGTCATGTAAATTAATAAACTAGCTCAAACCGTTTCGCCACAACAATATTTTGAAAAGTGGTCCCTTTTTCCACCGAATTAACCCTACTCCCCCCTTAATGCACAACTAAAAGGAACGAAAGAACCTAATATAATTTTCTTGGAAAGTTTTAAATGAAATTAATATTTACACTTTTCTCTTACTTTCAGATACTGGATATTTCGTTCGTGGGGTCGAATCGGTACCACCATTGGGAATTCAAAAATTGAGGAGTTTGATACAATTATCTCCGCCATAAAAGAATTTAAAAAAGTATACTCTGATAAAACTGGAAATGAATTCGAAAAGCGAGACAACTTTGTTAAAATTGCGGGTCGTATGTACCCAATAGAGATTCAGTATGATGACGAAGCGAAAACTTCTTTACCTGACACACAATCTCTTAATTCGAAGCTAGAGCCCTCCGTTCAAAATTTAATACGGCTTATGTTCGATGTTGATTCCATGAAAAGAACATTGATGGAATTTCATATTGATATGGATAAAATGCCGTTGGGAAAACTCAGCGTAACTCAGGTTCAATCTGCTTATAAAGTGTTGAGCGAAATTTTTGAATTAATCGAGTCTGGATCCAGTAATGCAAAACTCATTGATGCGACAAATCGATTTTATACCTTGATCCCTCACAATTTCGGGATGCAGTCTCCAACTTTGATTGATACCTATAAGCAAATCGAAGACTTGCGACAAGTGCTAGATTCGCTGGCTGAAATCGAGGTTGCCTACAACTTGATAAAAAGCGAGAATACTACTGATGATAATATTAATCCGTTAGACAAACATTATGCGCAATTGAAAACAAAGTTAGAGCCGCTAGACAAAAGTAGTGAAGAGTTTTCCATTTTACAAAATTATGTTAACAATACTCATGCTTCTACCCATAGCGCATACGAGTTGGAAGTGGTGGATGTGTTCAAAGTACAACGCCAAGGGGAATCAAGACGTTATAAACCATTTAAAAAGCTACACAATAGAAAACTGTTATGGCACGGTTCTCGTATAACTAATTTCGCTGGCATATTATCACATGGCTTAAAAATCGCTCCTCCGGAAGCTCCGCCAACTGGCTATATGTTTGGGAAAGGAATTTATTTTGCAGATATGGTGTCGAAATCGGCCAATTACTGTTGCACAACCCAACAAAATTCAACTGGATTAATGCTACTCTCTGAAGTTGCTTTGGGAGATATGATGGAATGCACTGCAGCTAAATATGTTACAAATCTTCCAAAGGATAAACACAGTTGCTATGGTCGGGGTCTTACAATGCCGGATCCCAAGAAAAGTTATTTACGGAATGATGGAGTCGAAATACCATTGGGACAAGCAGTTACTAATTCAAGTTTAAAATCGTCATTATTATACAATGAATATATAGTGTATGATGTAGCTCAGGTGAATGTACAGTATTTATTTCGGATGGAATTTAAGTATAAATATTAAGTTTTTTGTATAATATTATAAGCAATTGGTCTACATAATAAAAAAAAATAACAATTTCAAATGAGTAGTTTATCCGACCTGAGGCTAAAATCAATTAAAAAGCTTGCGTCGAATGTGGGTTGACTGTGGGATAAAAAGACCGACCGTATTTAGTGTCGTAATGGGCAGGAGAAGAAGAAATTGTGAATCTTCCGAATGATTTCATAAAAATTATTACTTCGACAAAGAAGAAATTAATTTTATTAGGGTTATCATTGTGAGACTTGCTAAGAGTTGGCTTGGGATTTTAAAAGAGAAGCAGTCCAAGTTGTGTCAGGTGTATCTATTGCAGCGTTAGTGCTGAAGATTCTAGTGCTTTACACGTCACCGCGGATCAGGTTATACATAAAGACAATGCCTAACGTTGGAAGGAAGGTAGGTTTATTAGGAAAAGTCCACTGTAATAAGAGTTCAACCTTAGCTCTTCAGCCCGGTTTAACCCACGAAGAGCGAAAAGTAAAAAGTTATTGTGAACTGACTCAATGCGTTTGCTGTGAACGTCCAAACACAAGATCCATATTAAAAAAAAAAGGACGAACTAACAATTTGTATAAATTTTTCGTGACTTAGGGGTCAACGAATTCCTTCGACCACCGTTTAATAAATCCAAGCACACCCCTGGCTTTATTCACAATGCATATACAAATATGATACCCAAATCGTCGTCATAGATTTGATCCATTCCAAAAAGCAGCCGTTTAGCGTAAAAGTCGTAAGGTTGGAAAAGTCATTAGTTTGCATTTGCAGCCATTTAGGTTTAATAAGTTTGCACTGCATCATTTTTGAAAGTTATTAAGATCTGTTTGTAAATCCGTGTGGCTATCGTCTTTCTTGTATTGCACGCAAAGTTTAACGTCGTCAGCGTACATGAGAACTCTTGAGTTAGTCAAAACATTGGGCAAGTCGTTAATAAATAATGTAAAAAGTAAGGGACCCATGTGGCTCCCTTGCGGGACACCAGAGGTAACAAGGAGTACATCTGACAAGTTGTTTTTAAAGAGGACCTTTGGCGTCCTGCCATTCAGATAACTTGAAATCCACCTAAGATGATCAACACGAAGATTCTTCAAGTCGAGTTTCCTAACAAGAAAGGAATGATTAACGGCGTCAAATGCTTTACTGAAATCAGTAAAGATCACACCTGTCTGCAAATTTTGTGGAAAACCTCTTATAATACAAGAAGTGAGCTCCAAATGGGTCTGATTAGTTTGTTAAGATGTTTGCTGAGATTTTATGTTATATTTGGGGTGTGCGATGGCTTTGGTGTATTTTCAATTTTTTTGAGTTTCCACTCCTATCTGTTGGTTTAAAATTTAGCCACGTCCACCTCCGTTTTCGAAAATTATAAATCAGCTATAGTTGTGATTTTCGGTGACACGGGTGCCTCTCCTCACTAACCTCACTCAATTCGGCTATGATCGTCCTGCTCTTCAGCATAGCACCAATCCATTCTCTGATGCCTCCCTCAATGTCGATCGAGTATAGGGAGCCGAGGATGGAGTCGACGTTCACTTTGTTGAACGCACCTTCTATGTCCAGGAAGCTGGCCATTGTGTACTGCGTGTATTCCAGAGATTTCCCTTTATGTAGTACCGTCTTGGTAGGTCATCCTTTCCTTTACTCTCTGACTTTTCCCGAATGTGAACATTCAGCAGTGTTTTCATTGTTTTCAGGAGGAAGGAGGTTAGGCTGATCGGCCTATAATCCTTTGCTAGGATGTGTTCCCTCCTTTCTGGTTTGGGTAATATTATCACTTTTGCGTCCCTCTACAGGAGCGTTATGTGCGTCAGCCTGATGAAAGCCCCGAAGATGGCCTTAAGCTACCCACTAATACTTGTCTTAGCTGTTTGTAGCATTACCGGTATTATGCCATCCGGGCCAGGGATTTTATATCGCTCGAACGAGTCAGTCGCCCATTGAATTCTTTTAATGGTGATGATGCCTCCCTTTGTTGTTCCGTTGTTCCGAGTACTCTCGTAAGTTCCCTGGGAAGTGCGTATCCACCAGTCTCTCCAGTGATTCTTCGACTGTCATTGTTGCTGTGCCGCCTGGCTTGTTAAAAAAGGTTAGGCTTGCGTGTCCTTTTACAAGGATATTGCTCAATCTTGCAGTATCCTTTACACCCTATATTTTCTCTAAGTAATTCCTCCAGGGCTCCTTTTTGGCTTCGTATACTGCCTTTTTGTATGTTTTTCGTGCTTCATATATATGGTGCCCATTCCTAAGTACCATAGCTTGTGTTAACTCGCTCTTACGCTCTTTCTTCCTGAGTTCGCTAAAGTCCTTAGTCCACCATGGTGGTTATTTCTTCTTCTAGAATAAAACTTTATCCTCTTATTCCTTGATCCTCTTTTTCCTTAGTTATTTTCGATTTTTCAACATAAATATTACAAATAACAGTTATGATTTCAACTTTTATATAAAAATTGAAAAATAATAATTATTTATATCTTTTTTAATAAAAATCGAAAATAACAGTTAAAAAAGATTCATAAAATAATAATTGCAAAGTCTTTCCAAAAATAAGGTACGCATACTTTTCCTATCGTCGCAGTCATTTTTTTTAGTCCATTTTTTATTTATCTCATAACTGTTACATATGTATGTGGAATCCCTGCTATATTTTAAATAAAAGACCATTTACTAAGAGTACCGATATCTTAAAAAAAAATTAATATCGGCCCATTCGGTCCGATAGTTCTTATGGCAGCTATATGATCTAGTGGACAGATCTGGCCCGTTCCGACTTATATACTTTCTGCAACAGAAATAAGACTATCTGCCAAGTTTCATTCAGATAGCTCTATTACTGAGAGACTTCACCGTTTAACGTTTTGCCTCCCACTTCGCAACACAATAATATCAGCTCGTCAGCTTGCTGATAAATCAAACTGGTTTGGTTGATTAAGCAGAGCTGAACTTAACAGAAAGCTGATCAGCTCAGCTAAGCTTTCAGTGTGCGCACTTTCAAGCAAACAGAGTGTTTGTTTTTTCGAGCTGAATAAGCTCAGCAATAAGTTCCGCTTTCAGCCGCTAGTGTGCGCTTGGCCTTAGGGTGAATTCACACACTCAATTGTCGACTCGCTCGCACTTACTGAGCGCACTCATTGTTATCATAGCGAAGAGCCGACGGGACTACCTTCTATAGTTGTATCATGGCTCCGAAGTTTGTCCCATCAGCCTAACAGAATCCCGAACAAACACGAAGCCCTTATAATGTACATCTACCGATAGCGCTACCTGAAATTTTTCCTATGCACAGTGTACAGGACGCTGCCGACCCCTGAAAATCCTCGTCTTAGTGTCTTCCGCACACTGCATTAGCTTGATGACCGACCCGTCGTGGGCCATGTACGCCGAGGCAATAGCGATCCCGGTCCCATCTGCTGTCGCGAATCTAGCGCCTGCCAGATCCGATGTGCTGAGATTGAAACAAAGAAAAGAATCAGGTCGGAGTTCGAGTTTCCGACTTAAGTACTCATATGTCTGGGTTCTGCGCTCTCAGACACTGGATCATCCTTACGTGATCAGATACCACTTTGGCAACTAGATGTGGGCTCGGACCCGGACTCGATCTCAGCAACTCCTTCTCTACCACATCAGACAGTTTTTATCGTTTTACCTCCCCCATTAGGTCCGAAGCACAGCTTTGGGGGCATCTTTTTTGATCATTTTTGCCGTGGTGGGCCACGGCAAAGCCACTAACGACCTAGGGTTGCCCGGCCCTGGAAAGGCTTCGTTCATACACATCTGGATTAGTCCCTCAGCTGCGAACCGAAAGTTAGCGGGCACGGGTCGCGTAACACGGCTGACTTGAGGGAAGGTATTTTAAAGACTTGCCCAGGCCCTCACGACAACACTCTCTCTCTCTCTCTCTCTGTCAAGAAGATGAAGAAGCATACGCAGAAACTTTATTGTTTAATTACTTCATTGTTTATCATCCGATTTTCTCAAATTTTTAGAATAGTCTGCGAATGCCATCTTATTTATTTTATATATTTAATTTAAGATTAAAATTAAGACTATAGCTTATATACCGTTCTTTATGATTTTCGGGGCGGGAAGTGGGCGTGACCAAATTTTAAATCAAACTTGATCTGCGTGCAACAGATTCCAATATTGTTACCAAATTTGGTAAATCTAGCTCTTATAGTCTCTGAGATCTCTTGTTTCACACGGACGGACAGACAGGCATGGCTAAATCGACTTGGATCACAAATATATATACTTTATAGGTTCGGAGATTGCTCCTTCTGCCTGTTACATACATTCTCGGTTGGCACTATCTTATAATACCCTTGTACCGTATGAGTACCGGGTATGAAAAGCTCTTATGGTTCTGTAATCAAGTTAAGGAAAAGGACCTCTCACTGGCATTATTTAAGACAGTTTCGATCGCTTTTGTTTTTCCTAAGTGTACGGAGTAGTCTTTGCAGAATTTTTGGAGCACTAAAGCAATCCCAAGGGGGCTAAGGTTGGGCAGCGAAGCGTGTGTGCCTGTCGCCGCGCCAAGCTGACTCATCCAGTAGGAGTTGGCAGTCACATGCCGACTACTGCAGACCGACCATACGTGGTGAAGAACCTAAGACTAAATATGGCGGATCTAGAGAGGACAACTCGAAAAAACCCGTAATCACCGGTGTTACCGTACCGTGCCCCTGTGACGAATGGCACTACGTTAGTGTGTCTTTTAACGGTGGCTTCCGGATACCTGGCACCTCCGGTCGTACAAGTGCCCGATCCGGGGTATGAGGCTCTACCCCGGGGGATACTCCCTTCCTCATTACTCGTGGGACCAAAATTTATGGATACCAAAGATAATACCCCAACAACAACAGGGTGCTCTAGCAGCCCCAAATCGATTGAAATCGAACCTATCCGGGATCCCGAAGATGCTATGGACGTTTGTTCACAAAGCTCTGGCACCGACAGCATCACCAAGGAAGAGGAAGAAACCCTTCTCGCCTCCCCCAAGGATGAAAGACCTAAGCGGATCGCGTTATCGGGCGCCGCAAGGAAGAGGCTGCGCAGACACCTTGCGAACGGCATACCCATGGAGGAGGCCAAAAGGCTCGCACAGAAGCCTATGGACTCTCCAAGGGCTGTGCCCAGCAAGAGTGGCGTAACAGCAAGCAAGAGAGGTAGATCGGCCAACACGACCCCAGAAGAGGCGTCGACTAAGAGGGCCATGTTCAAAACCGCGGCACCTAGTGCCCAGACGAAGGGTGATCCTGCAATTGTATTGCCGGCCACGGAGGCTCCAGCAGCCTCCACAACCGCAGCAGCGGCTGGGCAGGCAACACAGGAGCAGTCATCCCAAGTCGGTGTCGGCCTCTTATAGAGATGTTGGCAGCTCCATGAAGATGGCAATACTCCCGGCCAACTACCCTGAAAGCCTCCTCACAACGGAACAGCTCCACCGCGTTCTGTCCGCTATCCTATCGAGGGTGATGGAGCTGAGACACGGCACTGTGAAGCCGCTGTTCTCCGGCTGCACCTTCCGCCCTGGA